>CAHIKZ030000239.1:127500-170000 GCA_903632075.3 Acanthosepion pharaonis | reverse complement strand
TGCCATGAAAATATTTGAAGATAAACAGAAGGGAGACCCGTCACGTTGCAATGTCTGATCAGGATCGATCACATTAGAGATCTTTCTTTGAATTTTATCAAAAATCTTGTGAAATATATTCGGATCTCCATACCAGATGTAGCAGAAAATACTTAATATCCTACCACGCCATATTCGTAGTTGATGTCCACATACTTTTGAAAATTGTAATAAGTAAACCCAAATTCCAGTTTGGTCCCTAAATATGGGAATTTACTTTTTGGATATAGTTCAACGCCGATCTGTGTCTTTCCTCCCGGCTGCCAAACCAAGACGCTAAAAGCACTTATCCGACGTCGTCGATGCTAAGACCAGGTTGGTTGACGTGTATAGAGATCGGTATTTGTTGTTCTTGTCCATTATATTTTTTTATGGTTATTGAACTGTAGAAGGAATTCTGTGTCGGTTCCTTCCAAATAATTCCCCTTCTCGCACTCGTGATAGAAATGTAAATATACGAGATTGGAACTGTCACAGTTAGAGACGGTGGTTTGAATATCACGTGAGTGCCAGTCTGTGTGTAAATGTCGAGAGTGATAAGGTATTTGCAGAACAGGCACCCGGATTTGTTGCAGGTGACTTTGTCTTGGTGAGATGATGGGTTGCAGATGTTAGATGATATTAAATATCTGAAGAGGTTAAGGGGGGGGGGTTCTTCTCGCGTATGTGGGGATTATCGCTAAATAATTTACTAATAGTATTGTCTAGTTTTCCATGTTAAATTTTTTTT
This sequence comes from Acanthosepion pharaonis, assembly GCA_903632075.3. NCBI lineage: Eukaryota > Metazoa > Mollusca > Cephalopoda > Sepiida > Sepiidae > Acanthosepion > Acanthosepion pharaonis. The sequence goes on along the minus strand of CAHIKZ030000239.1, from coordinate 169,231 downwards.
AGATAAGATTTGGGAAAGTTTGTGGATGATATAATTAAAATGAAAAACCATGGGGATTCTTAAATTATTCTTTTTGGGTTTCATAGTTGAGGAGAGTATCTCTGTTATGTTTGGATACTTTGCTGATAGATTATCAGATAATCGTGAGTGGGTAATTCCAATTAAGGAAGTGATTGCAAAGTTGTCTTATGTGCTTCTTGTAATCTTCTCCATGTGAACAGATGTGATTAATACGCAAGCATTAGCCGTAGATTATAGATTTTTAGGCTGATGGAGTGGAAGCTCTTAAAATTCAAGTACTAATGACCATAATTAGGTTTTTATTTTATTAATTAATATATTAATAATATTTTATATATAATATATTTTATATTAATAATATTTTTATATATATATTCTTTTTCTTCAATCTCTTTTTTCTTAATTTTTTTCTTTTTCTTTCTCTTTCTTCCTTTTCATCACGTCATATTCTAAAAATATTCCAGTCTTTCAACACTCTACCACGTGGTCTGACAATTTTTGCTACAACTTGCTACACGGAAGACGTCCTTTCTTTTATCCAACCTATAACTCTCTTCATCAATGTTTACAATTTGACTCTCCACACAACGCACATTAGTAAGAATAAACCTACCTAAGAATTTTACACCGATCAAAATTTTAAATTTAAGTTTATTATTTTTATTTTATCCAATTTTACGATTTCCACTGGAAAATGCCCAATCTACAAAAAAATTTCGGTGAGTAACTTTCATTTCTTTGTTCATTGGACGTTTGATGAACTCCAGCATCCCGACTCCAGAGTTTCGTAGGCGGACCTCGTCCATCCAATCTTCTGAGTGTATCAGCAATTTATTGCATTAATTAAAGTTAAAATATTGACCTGATATGGGGATCATTTCTTGAAACGTTATTTTAGATGTGACACTTCCTGATGTTAAGTATGAATTTTCTCCTTGTCTGCATCCACTACAAAACCTCATCGTTGCTTACACGCTCGGTTCATGATATCTTTAGCATCCTTCTGTAGAACCATGTCTCCGCTGCTTTGAGTCTCTTCTTCATGATTCAGGAGACCGAAATTATTGGGAACCCAGTGAGGATGGAACTCACTTTCTATTTTTCTTTTTATGTGCTGTGTCCCAAGCTTTTTAACCATTAGACAACGTCAAGTCACTCAATCATTTTCTAAGCATAGCTTACATATGACACAAGGGCAAAGGTAACCTATTGAGTATCGAATTCACTAAATGTTCATGCGAGACAAGCTTGCTAGACATTGAACAACGTCCAAACGCCCATGTTCAAAAAGACAATGCATTGGTGAAAATAGAGCTGTCTGCTACGTATATCTACTCTTAATGAAACCTTGAAAACGCCTGATTTGTTCAGGTTGCTGTATAGTCTCACCAAGTGCAAAAATCGTTATTAAATACATCGATGTTATTCGCTATCTTAGCATGCAACATTCAAGGCCTCTATTAACGTACAAGTAATATTTTCTTCTTGTATATGTGTTATACTACCTATTCTTTGGTAATGGATTCTCCCATAGATAATAAGTAGGAGTAGCAGTGGCAAGTCTGGCAGAACGGTGTTGAGCGCTCTCTGACTGCGCACGCCTCCTGTCGAACTCTCTGCATTAGCAGAGAGGAACCCGGACGAAGCTTTGCCGAAGGGCAAGATTTCGTCCGGGGAGGTAGACAGGTCCTGAAGCCGTTTAATCGGCTTCAAAGGCTATTTTTTTGGCCGAGCCTACGGGCTCGGAGAAACCCACAATAAAACCGGCCTTGTGCCATATTCGTTTCTCGTGGGTGAAATGATAAATACCGAATGGTGTTGAGCGGTCTCTGACTGCGCACGCCTTCTGTCGAACTCTCTGCGTTAGCAGAGAGGAACCCAGACGAGGCTTTGCCGAGGGGCAGGGTTTCGTCCGGGGAGGTAGACAGGGCCTGAACCCGTCTAGGCGGGTTCAAAGGCTATATTTTTGGCCGCGCCTAAGGGCTCGGGGATACCCACATTAAAACCGGCCTTGTGCCATATTCGGTCCTCGTGGGTGGAACGATAAATACTGAATGGTGTTGAGCGCGTCAGTCGAGATTCGGACATTTGAAGTACCAACCATCACAACTAGATTTGCTGCGTCATTGACTCTTATTTTCCAAGTCCTTAACGTTTTGTACGTCGGACCTAATTTAAGACGACTTATTAGAAATACAAGACTCCACTGTGAAAATACTCCACAACAATATGCCATGTCCCTGTAGGACATTGGTGATCATAACTCTTATTAAAGTTTGCCTTTTTCCTGTCTCTCCTAATTACTATTGTAACAATCATTGACACGAGCTTGTTAGATAGGATATTTAATGCTTTGCTCTGTCGCTCTTGACTTCAATATGATCTGTGACTGTCAAATTTACTTCTAAATTCTATTCGGCTATAACACGCTGGCCCCAGCTGATATGTCGGGTGCCATAAATTATAACATTCTCTCAACGCTGGTGTTTTTTGGAGGAATGTTTGGATAAGTTCATGTACATCTGGAATGTTGTTTAAGTGTCGCATCTGCATCAGAAAGGCAATGTGCTGTTCCATTCGGATAATACCTGACCACGCGTTGTTCGCGGTACGGTAGTTCCACTGCTAGATCTTTTTTTAGAATTTCCAGGGCAGATACAACTCTAGGTTTACAGCCTGGATATCACACAAAAGAAAATGATACTAATGTATTCAATTTGCTGTACTCTCCGGCCTTCTTTAGACTATTTTCCTCATCTCCATTGTCATATTCACAACGTTTAAGCCGTTGTACGCTTCGGCCTTCATCAGGATCTGTCTCTATTTCTGAGATGAGTATTTGTAACTATTTGTAGTACTTACATAGTTCGGACTATTGTCCTTATCTGTACTCTCATATGCACGTCGTTTCGAGCGTTGTACGCTGCGGACTTCTTCAGGATTTGTCTATATATCTGAGATGAGTTATTTTAACTATTTGCGCTACTTACATAGTTCGGACTATTGTCCTTATCTGTACTGTCATATTCACGACGTTTCGGGCGTTGTACGCTCCGTCCTTCATCAGGGTCTGTCTCTATTTCTGGCCTTCTACAGGATTTTTCTATATTTCTACGCGCCGCTGGCGAATATTATATGTGTTCTTCGTGTCATAAGCATTATCGTTCATTACAAACTTTCGTGCCGTTTGGGTATGACGATAAACTACATACGCGCCCTCGTTAAGACGATAAACTACGTCCAACAGCAAGGTACACCCAGGTCTAACCTGACCCAAGATGGTAGCATCTGTTAGGCTCCCAGCTATGGACAAATAGTTAATACACAAACTTGGGTTAAAATACTATGAAAGTGTAAATATAGGTATACACACACACACACACACACAGATATATATATATATATATATATTATATATATATATATATATATATATATATATATATATATATATATACGTATCTTTGTATAAACTTACGTCTGCTTATTTTTATATTATCATAAAGTTTACTGCCTATATACACAATCTCTCTCTCTCTCTCTCTCTATCTCTCTATCTCTCTCTCTCTCTCTCTATATATATATATATATATATATATATATATATATTTGTTTTTGAATAAATACAGACCACTTTAAGGTTCCTTTTTATATTTTTTTTCACCACGACCTTTTTAAAGGGCTCTGGATCATCAGACTTTACTTTCAATGGTTGAAATGAAAAGAAATTTACATATTTTTGACGGGCCGTAAAAAATGTGTATATTACTATTCATTTTTCATTTCAACCTTGGAAGTAAAGTCTGATGATCCAGAGCCCTTTAAAAGGGCTATGGTGAAATAATGTATTACATGGAACCTTAAAGTGTTCTGTTTTTATTCAAACAGATTTCCTCTGAATTTACATATCATCCTTCTTGTGTCTACCCATACGGATTACCTAGTTTTGCATAAACTATATATATATATATATATATATATATATATATATATATATATATATATATATAATAAAACTTTCTTTAAACTTTTAAACTGAAAAAGGAAGCATTTGCGGGCATATATTTATATGTACTTCTTTTCTTCTTTTTGTTTAAAGAACTCACCCCCGAAGTTTGTAAAAGTATTTTTGATAAACCCTGTATATATGTATGTATGCCTGTGTGTCTTCGCGCCTGTGTATGATTTGTGTGTGTGCTTAACGTTATGTGGATATATATAATGCTTCGAAAATAGAAAAGAATTAGAGGATTTGACATAATATGGAAATGAAAAATGTGCATTTGTTTTCATATATGTATGTTATTAATCAATAAGTATGAATGGGAAAATAATCGATAATATTTCTTGTTTAATTAATAATCCCGTTCCTGTCTTCAATGAGGATGGCAAGTAATTACTCCAGATAAGATCCAGAAAATTTGCATACATTGTTTATTCTGAAAAATCCAATGGAAGACATATCCGTAATGATTTAAAGTAAAAGAAAAAAAAAGTAAAGGCAAATGAACAGAACAGGAATTTAGGAAAGAAAGAGGGAATCAAGAGAGCAGTGAAGAATGAAAGACGGTCGGAAAAAAGAATGAAAGAATTTTGAACGAATGAAGCGGGAAAGATTGATGAATAAAAATGAATGGAAATGGTTCCTAAGAATAAAGAATAAGAGAAAAATATAAGAAATCTAAGTTTTTAAATAATCATAATTCTTTCACTCCCTCTCTCTCTCTCTCTCTCTCTCTCTCTCTCTATCTCTCTCTGTATGATTTTATCTCTTTTTATATATATCTTTTTTCCTTTCTCTCTCTTTGTCCTTTTGACTTTCTCTCTCAATGATTTTGACCCTCCCCCTCTCTCTCTCTCTGATGAGAAATCTGATATTTGAAAGAAGGATGGTTTTGTCTTTCTCTCTCTCTTTCTCTGAGTTTTTCTCTCTCTCTCTGTGATTTTGCCTCTCTCTCGCTCTCTCTCTCGCTATGACATTGTCTTTCTCTTCCCCTCTCTATGATTTTATATTTTTTCTCTCTTCCCCTCTTTCTATGTATTTCTGATGAGAGATCTGAAAGTAAGCATGATTTTGTTTCTCTCTCTCTGTCTGTCTGTCTGTCTGTCTCTCTCTCTCTCTCTCTCTCTCTAATTCTGCTCTTCTCCTTCTTTGATTTTGTCTTTTTCTGTCTCCGATTGTTTCTCTACCTCTCTCTTATTTTTTCTTTTTCTCTCTTTCACTCTGAGTTCTCTTTCTTTCTCTCTCCCCTTAAAAAATAGAAATTACGAAATAAATCTGAAATGGATGTCAAAATGTTTGGATTTGGGAAAGCATGAAAAACAATTGACGCGTTAACGAAGACAAGAAACACTATCAATGAGGGCAGGCAGGCAGCGAGGTAAAAAGAAAGAAAGAAAGACACAAAGAAAAAACAAGAAAGAAAGAAAGAAAGAAAGAATGCAAGAAAGAAAGAAAGAAAGAAAAATGAGCCTGAAGGATAAGGTGAATTAAAAGCCACAAAAGACCGATTGAGTTTCAAAATAGAAAGATATCGAAAAAAAGGAAGAAATAAACAAACAAATAATGAAAGAAGAAAGAAATAGAGCACGAAAGAAAGACAAAAGGAGAGAGTTAAAATACAGAAATTAATTCAACAGAAAAACAAAAGAGAAAAAGGATGAAATATAAATTGAAAGAATGAAAATATACAAAGGAAGGTAACAGAGAAAAAGAAAAAAAGAGAGAAAGAAAGAAAAATAAATTGAAAGAAACAAAATACATAAAGGAAGGTAAAAGAAAGAAAGAAAGAAAGAAAGATAGTAAGAAAAAGAAAGTAACAAAGAAAGAAAGACAAATAGTAAGTGAAGAAATTAAGGTAACACAAAGAAAGAAAGAAAGAAAGAAAGAAATAAAGGCATACTGAAAGCACAGAAATGAATGTACCAAAAAAGAAAGAAAGAAAGAAAGAAAGAAAGACAAAGAAAAAAATTAAAGTTCATAAAGAAAGAAAGAAAGAAAGAAAGAAATGAAAGTTCATAAAGGAAGGTAACAGAAAGAAAAAAAGAAAGAAAGAAATGAAAGTTCATAAAGGAAGGTAACAGAAAGAAAAAAGAAAGAAAGAAAGAAATGAAAGTTCATAAAGGAAGGTAACAGAAAGAAAGAAAGAAAGAAAGAAAGAAATGAAAGTTCATAAAGGAAGGTAACAGAAAGAAAAAAAGAAAGAAAGAAAGAAATGAAAGTTCATAAAGGAAGGTAACAGAAAGAAAGAAAGAAAGAAAGAAATGAATGTTCATAAAGGAAGGTAACAGAAAGAAAAAAAGAACGAAAGAAAGAAAGAAAGAAAGAAATGAATGTTCATAAAGGAAGGTAACATAAAGAAAGAAAGAAAGAAATGAAAGTTCTTAAAAGAAGGTAACAGAAAGAAAGTAAGAAAGGAAGGGAGAAAAAAGAAAGAAAGTCCATAAAGGAAGGTAACAGAAAGAAAAAAAGAAAGAAATAAAGAAAGAAATGAATGTTCATAAAGGAAGGTAACATAAAGAAAGAAAGAAAGAAATGAAAGTTCATAAAGGAAGGTAACAGAAAGAAAAAAAGAAAGAAAGAAAGAAAGAAAGAAAGAAATGAATGTTCATAAAGGAAGGTAACATAAAGAAAGTAAGAAAGAAATGGAGAAAAAAGAAAGAAAGTCCATAAAGGAAGGTAACATAAAGAAAGAAAGTCAAATAATAAGTTAAGAAATTAAGTTAATAGAAAGAAAGAAACAAAAGAAGGAAAGAAACGAAAGAAAGAAAGAAAGAAAGAAAAAAAAAAGAATAAAAGGCACACTTAAATCAAAGAAATGAATGTAGGCAAAATAAAGAAAGAACGAAAGACAAAGTAAAAGTATGAAAGTTCAGAAAAGAATGCAACAGAAAAACGAAAAAGAGAAAAAAATAAACAATACAAAAACAAAGAATGAAAGTCGAGAAATTATACAAAGGAGAGAAAGCAAAAAAGACCCACGTGAAGATTGAAAATGTAATAAAAAAAAAGAAAAAAAAACAGAAGGAAAGACTGAAAATGACAGGAAAATTAAGGCAAAGCTAAATAAAGAAATCAACGAAAAGCAAAAGTAATGCAAAATAAAGACAGGATGAAAAAATAAAGAAAATGAAACACAGAAAGAAAATAAGAAAAAGAAGGATAGTCAATAAAAAAAGAAAAGGATTTAGAAAAAGAATGAATCGCGTAATTAATTAAATAAAAACGAAGAACAGTCGCCTGAAGACGGTAGGAGATTACAATCGAAAAAATGCAGTCAAAAAATGGGTTACAGAATATGAAAGAACCTGAAAAAATAACTTGATACACCAGCTTAAAAAGAATACAACGAAAGAAGAGATGAAAAAAAAATAATACTTGTCGACCTGTCAGATGCATTTTTGCAAAGTAATTTCGGCAATGTTTATCGCTATCCCCAAATGTTTACCACTGGTTTTCAATGTTATTTGCGAAAACTAGAAGAAACCTTCGTTACAAACAGAGAGACGATTGCGGACCTGTTATGTAATACAGATAATCTTATATGGCAGTAAATTCTGGACAATTCCCGCCCCTCCCAGTTGGAGAATAGATTTGAGGAAAAACAAATGTGGTTCTAAAAACAAGGGGATACTTAGAATTCTATGGTGGGTGCCAATGACATTGGGAACGAAAAAGACATTTGAAATAGAGGGTGGGCGTTTCTAGAAGTCAAAATGAGGAAATGGGACTTAGAGAATATGTCACACACAAGGGCATATTGAATATCAGGTAACAGAATAAACCTTGTGTAATTGGATGCTATAAGAAATGGTCGGAAAGGAGAGTAAGCGTTTTTTTTGTCTCTAACGCTCTCTCTTCATATCTTTGCTTTTATCTTTCTCTTTCTCTGATTTTTCTCTGCTCTCTCTCTCTCTCTCTCTCTCTCTCTCTTTCTCTCTGATTTTGTCTTTCTCTCTTTCTAATTTTGTTTTTTTTCTCTCTGATTTTGTATTCCTCTCCCCACTCTCTCTAGGAATATGTCTTTCTCTCTTTCTATTGTTTTCTCTCTCTTATTTTGTCTTTCGCCTCGCTCTTTCTCTCTTTCTCTCACGGATTTTTCTTTCTCACTTTCTATTTTTTTTCTCTGATTTTGTATATATATATATATATATATATATATATATATATATATATATATATATATGTATGTCGGATTTTGTCTTTTCTAAATTTTCTATTTTTTTCCTCTGATTTTGTCTTTCGTTCACTCTCTCTCTCTCATTCTCTCTTTCGGATCTGTCTTTCCGTCTAGTTTTTTCTCTGTCATTTTCTCTTTCGCTCTCATTCTCTCTCTCTTTTTCTCCCCCTTTCTCTCTCTCCCTTGGATTTGTGTTTCTTTCTTATTTTGTTTTTCTCTCTCTTATTTTGTTTTTCGCTCTCTCTCTCTCTCTCTCTTTCTCTCGGATCTTTTCTTTCTCTCTTTCTAATTTGGTTTTTTCTCTCTGATTTTGTATATATATATATATATGATAAGCAAATATAAATGGATATAAATCCGACAGAATGAAGAAAATATCTGGAAAAACAAAACAAAAATCCTTGTTTTAATGTGAATGAAATGTCGACGTCTGACGTTTCGGTTTAATAACCTTCTTCAGGGCAATATTCATTAAAAATACAATTAACATAATCAGTATAACACGACGAAAACAATGGACAAACAAGTCTTATATATCGGATTTTGTCTTTCTATCTTTCTAAATTTTCTATTTTTGTCTCTTATTTTACCTTTCGCACGCTCTTTCTCACTCTCTCTCTCTCTCTCTCTCGGATTTGTCTTTGTCTCTTTCTAATCTTTTCTGTCTCTCATTTTCTTTTTCGCTGTCATTCTCGCTCTCTCTCTCTCTCTCTCTCGGATTTTTCTTTCTCTTTTCTAATTTTGTTTCTTTCTCTCTGATTTTGCATATATATATATATATATATATATATATATATATATATATATATATATATATATATATATATATATATATCGCATTTGTCTTTCTAAATTTTCTATTTTTCTCTCTCTCTGATTTTGTCTTTCGCTCGCTCTTTCTCATTCTCTCTCTCTCGGATTTGTCTTTCTCTCTTTCTAATTTTTTCTCTCTCTTTTTCTCTTTCGCTCTCATTCTTTCTCTCTCTTTCTCTTCGATTTGTCTTTCTTTCTATTTCTCTCTCTCTCTCTCTTATTTTGTATTTAGCTCTCAGTCTTTCTCTCTCTCTCACGGATTTTTTCTTTCTCTGTTTCTAATTTTGTTTTTTTCTCTGATTTTGTATATATATATATATATATATATATATATATATATATATTCTCTGATTTTGTCTTTCGCTTACTCTCTCTGGTTGTTTATTTTTTCTATCTGATCTTGTCTTTCTTTCTCTCTGATTTTATCTTTACTCTCTCTCTCCCTTTCTCTCTTTCTCTCTCTTTCTCTTTGATTTTGTCTTTCTCCTTCTATCGTATATAGAATTGAATACTGAACATTATCCCCACAAATGAAAAAGAGACAAAAAAAGTGTGGTTGTAAAAGAAAAATAAAAGGAAAAGGAAAATGCTGAGAATACCATAAAAGGAGCATGTGATGGGCAAAGAAATTAGGAACGAAGAAGACAATTGAAATAGACTGTAGATATTTCTGGGAGATAAAATGAGGAAAAGGGACTTAGAGAATTTGCTACACACGGGGCATATTGAATATCATAGGGCAAAGGAAAATAGGATCAACTTCCCTATCGAAATTCTAAAGAGAGGGTAGAAAAGGGGGAGAGGTCAAAGAGTGTTTCGAGATTTAATTGCAAGATAATTTTCGAGAGATGATCGATTCTGCCTATTACGAGCCGGGACAATTGATTTATTAATATCTGTAGATGCAAGAGCCATTTCTATAATTTGATGGCTTTCAAACATATTGGGGTACGTTTGGCTATAGATTGCTTTCCAAAACTGAAACAAAAACTTATTTTTTTGGCGTAATGAAACCATTATATTCATTCAATGTAAATCTAAATGCATCGCTAAAAGTTGAGAAATCAGTTTTCGCATACCGCTTCAATAGACTTTTGGTAGTGTTCATTCGTAATAGTATGTTTATTTTCTCTCTGTTTAAATTAGTATCATCAACTTTTTAGCCATTTAAATTTTCGTACCGTCCACTCTTTCAATCTTTCTATATATAAGCTCAATAAGCTGATAGCAATATCTGGAGCCCACATCGAATTTTAAATAAAATCTCATACTAAACGCTTTCCTCTCATATTCATTTTTTGTAAAAAATATAGTTAATAAATAAATTATAAGTATTTAAAATAGTGAGTTACTTTTCAATCACCCTATATGTATATCACAATTCATACTGAGTCTTCCCTCGATTTCATCTCTGAACCCTGTATTTCGCTCACTGGGGTAGACTGTTCAAGTTCCATGTGCCAAGTCTAATGGATATCAGTCATTTCCTGCTTCATTCCCTCTCCAAGTTCTCCACCGCGTTAACCAGGTATTGAACTCACACTCCTTGGGTGCTGTCACGGATCTAACTAACGCCTTTATCCACTGCACCATGTGTCCTTGGCAAATCGAACTAGAACTGTCTACCACAGTGAGCGAAATAAAGGGTTCAGTTTGACATTACAACCATCTGGAGAAGGCTGGAGCGCACAACAGCCCGAAACGTTGTGGTAAATATGGCGACAAAGATGAGGACAATAATCCGAATAATGTACATGATATCTAGTGTCGGAAATATAGACAGATACAGTTAGAATTCTGTCTTTTAAATAGACGGATTGCGTTGGATTCAAAACCAACCTGCAGATAATTAACCAATATTTAAGGGTGAAAAAGACGATATCAATTCATACGTTCCTCAGAAAAAAATTCAGATGGAATTTAAACGAGGTACGTCTATCCACCAAACCATGACAATTACCACTATGCTACACGCATTTCATCCATATATATATATATATATATATATATATATATATATATATATATATATATATAATAGAAATTCAAAGAAAGAAATTTTTGGTCTGTAATAAACACTTTGTGGATCAGTTTTAATATTTTGGTATTCACTTGGATTATTTACCCATGGATTTATACCAATATATATATATATATATATATATATATATATATATATATATATATATATATATATATATATAGTTGGATTGATGTGAGTTTGTGACACTGATTTCACGCTATTTATGATCGTCAACTAAATATGTTGGCTCTGATATTGAGCGCTTTCCAATAAGTACCGGGTATATATAATAAATATAAATTACATATATATATATATATATATATATATATATATATATATATATATATATATATATATATATATATATATATATATATATATATATATATATATATATAGAGCGAGGGAGAGAGAAAAATAGAAAACGAAGGAGAGGAGAAAACTAGAAAGGAGAGGGAGAAAGTGATAGCCGTGGAGAGAAAATAGGGAGGAGGAGAGAGAAATGTAGTGAGAGAAAGAGATGTACAGAGGTGGAAAAAGAGGGAGATGGAGGTGAGAAATAGAGAGAAGAGAGAGAAAGATAGATATAAACGGGGAGATGGTGAAAGAGAAATGAAATAAAGACAAAGTCAGAGAGGGAGAGATAGAAAGAAGCGGAGAGATAAATATAGCGAGGGAAAGAGAAAGAGATAGATAGAGGTGGAGTGCGAGAAAGAAAGGAGGTAGCAAGAAAGAGGGAGAGTATGAGAATAAAGGGAGATAGAGGAACAGAAAGAAGAGGGGAGTGGGAGAGAAAGATAGGGAGAAAGAGAAATATGAATTCGAGGTAAGGAGAAAAAGTGAAACAATTCCTTCTTTAGAGTCGTGTCCGCCGCGATATGTCTACTTAACATTATTAAATATTTTTGTTAAAACAAATTTGAAAAAATAAATAACAGCCTGCTACTTTGAACAGACAACAATATCAATGGACGAGTTCCATATTTTTACTTGAAGCGATTTCCGTGTTGTCAAATCTGAATTCCAAGGCAGAAATTGCCGAAATTCGTCATTGCTAAGAAAAAAACGTTTCACTCCGAATTTTGGAAAATGGAAATAAATTGGAAAAATTTATCGATAGAAAGAATGGAGAGAGAAAAAATAATTTAAAGGAAGGAAAGAATTGACGAATTCTATCAAGTCGTAAAAAAAAAGTATGGATTGAAGAAAGACATTGAGATTTAAGGACGAAACAAAGAAAGACAGAGTGAAGGAATAGATTCAAGGAAAGGATTGAAAAAGATCGTAATGAATGACGAATATAAGGATCTGATGGAAAGAAGGAGCGAATAACGAAGTGAAGGGGCAGATTGAAAGAAGGGATTAAAAGAAGGACGGAGTGAAGTAATAGATTCAAGGAAAGGATTGAAAGAAAATGTAATGACTGTCAGATGGAAGGATGGGATGGAAAGAAAGAGTGAATTGTGAAGTGAATGGGGTAAGCGAAAGAAGCGATTTAAAGAAGGAGTGAAGAAAGACAAAGAAAGAAAATAAAGTCGAATATGATTAAAGAAGAAATTGAAGGAAGGAAGTTGTAATAAAAGAAAAAAAGGAAGAAATATCAAGAGTTAAGGGGAAAGGCAGAAAATAAAGAGAGATTAAATAAAGGAAAGACTTAAAAGAATTAGAATAAAGAAAAGTCATCGTAGAGGAAAACGGGAAAAAAGAAAGAAAGTGAGAGAGAGAGAGGGAGAGAGAGAGAGAAATGAAGAAAGGATGGCATAAAAGAAGGGTGGGGAGACTGTAATACAGAAAAGACAAAGAATAAAATAAAGACCAAATCAAAGAACGGATGACAGAAGTCAGAAGGAACGAAGAAGGAGTAAAGAAAAGAAAAGAAGAAAGAGAGAAAGTTGACTTAATGGATCGATGACAGGATTAAAGAATAAGAAATAATAGGAAATTAACTCAATCGATTGATTGCATTATTACATAGATATTAAGTGTAATGGAAGGCCTTAAGACACGCATGAATAGATAGATAGATAGATAGATAGATAGATAGATAGATAGATAGATGCACACATACATACATATATAGAGAATGTAATAGAAAGCATTTAGATAGGCATGAATAGATAGATAGATAGAGAGAGGGAGAGAGAGAATGAGAGAGAGAGAGAGAGCGTAATGGAAGGCCTTTAGTTATGCATGAATAGCTAGAGAGATAGAGAGACAGACAGAAAGAGAGTGTAATGGAAAGCCTTTGGATATGCATAGATAGATAGATAGGTATGAAAATATGGAAAGAATTACTATTTCCTTAAAAGGTTAAATAGCATTTTACTGGTTTGTTGCACACACTCTGACCGAGCTGTCTAAAACACACCGAATAAAAAAGAAAAAAAGAAGTGGTACGCAGATTCGAATCTTACTGGAGATTTCTTTATTAAATATTCTCCAGTACAGAGGACGATATATATATATATATATATATATATATATAGAGAGAGAGAGAGAGAGAGAGAGAAAACTAGACTCGTTTCGAAAAACCCTCGAATTTTTGATTTGCTAATCAAATCAATCTCGAGGGAAAAAAAGGTTTTAAAAAAAAGAAAGAGCTACAAACATGGACTTCTGCCGACAAAAAAATCGCACAGATGCAGGGCTGAAGCCCAAAGAAAAAACCCCGATACGAGTAACAACTAACTAACAAAAGAGCTCAATACAACCGTAGAGCAGACCGAGATACACCTAGATACAAACTTTCCCTGACGATCCGTTTAGGTGAAACCTAGGTAGGTTTGTCTAGGTGTATCTATATATATATATATATATATATATATATATATATATATATATATATATATATATATATATAAAAAAAAATAAAGGGTATCTTGTTCAAAGATTACGATCCAATAAGTTTATTATATGAAGTAATAAGTGTACCAGTTTCTATATATATATATATATATATATATATATATATATATATATATTGTATTAATCTGACAGATATATTTTTATCGCATTAATGCTTACTTCAGAGGATACTCTTATTTAAGATTACGTTCTGTATGTTCTCCGTAGCTCTGTTGATTAGTGTGTGCCGAGCGTATCGTTAGCTCCGTCTGGGCCGAGGGACGGAGGTTCAAATATTGCCGGAGAGCCTAATATCTTGGTCAATAAGATTTCTCGAACATTTAGCGCGGCAGACGAAAATAAATAAATATTCTGTTTAATAAATATACGGTGCGTCTGCTCAAATACTTGTTTTCACCAAAAATAACATTTTAAAAAAAAATATATATATATATATGGAATATAAATCTAAATATACCTCATTCGAATAAGCCATTTCAACAAGTTTTATATTGTTGGCATTATCATCTCAGAAGTGTAAAGGAATAAAGTAGGAACTTAAAATTTAAACATTTACAAATAAAGAGAAGAGAAAAATGAAAAACGAATATATAGGACTTGTTGGTTGAAATCGCTATTCGAAGGAGGTAAATTTTTATTTCTGTTCGAGGTAATTTATATGCTCTGTTATTATAACAGAGCATATAAATTACCTCGAACAGAAGTCCTATATATTTAAGTACATTTGAGCTCTTTTGTAGATCAGTTTTAATATTTGATATTACTATATATATATATATATATATATATTAGAAAAATTTCATTATACACGACTGAAAAGTTACTGCGGTTAAGTTTTTTACTAGATTTTTCTTGTTCTTCCAATTGTCTTATTTCCAGGACATAAATTATGCGCAAATTGTCAGATGTTTTATATGTCCGAGGATTTTCGGTTGACCATTTAATCAAGGATATTAGTTTTAATTTTACCTGAATATATGGCTTGTTTTATGCATGAATCAAGAGTTATAGAAATTATTCATTTTCCAAATACGGTCAGCATTTTGTGGCCCTGTTCAGGGTAGATATAATTAAGTGTTTTCTTTTTCCTTTTTTTTTTTTTAGTAATGATTCCACTATTCTTAGCCATTTTTACAAGTGGAAGAGTCAATTTTACAAATTAAATAAAAAACTTGACCCGAGTAACTTGCCAGTCGTATTTACTGAAATATATATATATTACAATTAATCATCCATACAAAAGTAGATTAGTAAAGTTAATGATATAAAACGGCGTAATCCCTTCGCGAACAAAATTTTAAAGGTGCATTAACCTACAAATGATTCGATAAATGTTATTATCCTTCTTTTTTTAAAAATTATAAGCTCTATAAAGTTTTTCATTAATACGCAAGTACTTTCGACTGTATATTCAGTCATCTTCAGGAATGGTTTTTTGTATGACTGATTTATTGTAATATAAATTGAACTGCACCCCATATTTGATATGGGGTGCAGTTCAATATATATATATAAATACCCAAAACCCCAACAAAATTCAAATTAAATTCTTCGTAGATTGTTTAGACATTTAGATTTATATCAAACTTTAACCCCCAAATATACCCTTTAAAGTAATGCGAATTAACAGCGTCTAAAAATTTGAGTGAAACCTGCCCTCATGGAATTAATTTATTATAGTTTGTTGTAGCTTCTTCCTTTAATGACGTTCTCCCTCACCCCCTTACCCATCTATATCTAGAGATAACATGCGTTAAGTTCAAGCGACGTCTAGCATACACAGAGTGGGGTTAAGGGTAAAGGAATTGAAATGGTACATCTAACTCACTCATGTCTTCACTCCCACCTCACTCCCTCACTTCGTTAATTTTACATATGCTTGATGTGGTCCGTCAAATATGTGTAAATTTCTTTTCATTTTTCATTTCAACCTTTGGAAGTAAAGTCTGATGATCCAGAGCCCTGTTAAAGAGGTTGTGGTGAAATAACTTATTACATGGAACCTTAAAGTGGTCTGTTTTTATTGAAACAATATATATATATATATATATATATATATATATAGAGAGAGAGAGAGAGAGGGAGATAATATTAGTGGAAAATATACATACATATGCAAGATATATAAATACCCATACATGTAAATTTTTAGAAAAAAAAAATTCAAGAGGAAGAATCCAGGTAGAACTCAATGACAGAGTAAGGATATAATAAAAAGGTTTAAACACAAATATTCCATGGTCATAATTTATTCCATTGGAATCGCAAATACGAACCAATTCATCAGACCTACAAATTCAAAAAGAAAACAAACAAAAAAACAACTCCGGAAATAAAAACAGAATTTAGAGAAAGTGTAAGTATGAGGAGGAGGGAGATTGAACCTTAATAGAGAGAACTTTAGGAGAGATGGGAGGAAGGGGTTTAAATAAGAGAAATTGAGAGAGAGATTGATAGAAAGAGAGGTGAGAAACTAAGACAGATATGTAGATAGAGAGATAGGTATGGAACATATCCATGTAAAAGCATGATTAGACTAACGTTTATTAATAGGCAGTAACATATTTGCGGGAAACGATTTACTGTATATATCGATTAGCCGATCTGATATTTCAGTTATATTATACAACCATTTCGGCAATATATTGATGACAAAGCCAAATGCACTATGTTCTTCTCACGCATATAGGAACGAAGAGGTTTATAGATATTTTCTATGTTTAGCAGCTATAACTGGCACAAAGTCAAATGGGAGATGCTGTGGCGTCGATTTTCCAAATAGGAATGTCCTCGAAGAATAAATACAATCGAAAAGAGAGTCCTTCGTTTGAAATGCTAGACACAGTTTTTTCTGAAAGTTGGTCGAATCCAGCATCAATATTTAGTCATCATTGATGCTGGGAACAACTGTACCAAGTTATATATATATATATATATATATATATATATATATATATATATATATATATGTATTATGGAAAATAAAGTATAATATATATATATATATATATATATATATATATATATATATATATATACAGTAGCGTCAAAACTAAGGGACAAAATTTTAAAACCTAATATATGTTAGAAATAACAACTATGAAAAGCTAAAATTTTGACAACTGGTAGTCGTTATCATCCATAATAACATACTAAAATTTGAATCATTTGCAAAGGATAGAAAAAGAATTATAACAATTATTAATTTATTTTCAAAATAGGATCGTCCAAAAGTAAGGGACAAAATTTAGAAAAACAATGTAAACAGTATGCTATATTCAAATTTTTTGATTTCCTCGAAAGAATAAGTCTTACTTAGTCATTTGTAAACGTTGCATCAGCCGGCACCATGGCGAAACGCCCAAAACTTGATTACTCTGTGAGACAAGCTATTGTGAAGCTACACAAGGAAAAGCACACCATTAGAGAGATTTCAGAGAAAGTGAAACGTTCCAAGAGTGTTGTAGGCAGGGTTGTTAAATCCTACAATGATACTGGCAAAATAGTTAGTGCTTTTAAAACCGGCAGACCCCGAAAAACTTCGGCAAGAGAAGATCGAATAATGCAGCGTATGTCATTAAAGGACCGTTTTAAGTCTTGCACAGAAATTAAAAGGGTTATGAATTGTACCTCATGTGTTAATGTGTCAAGACAGACTGTTTGTAGACGACTGCAAGAAATAGGGCTGTATAATCGAACCCCAGGGAAGAAACCACTTGTTAGTTCGAAGAATAAGAAGAAGAGATTAGAGTTTGCAAACAGGTATGTAATTTTGACATATGATAATTAGGCAAAAGTATTTTTCAGTGAGGAAAGCAAGTTTAATTTACTTGGAAATGATGGAAAAACAATGTAAAGAGACGTATTGGTGAAAGATTAAGTGCAAAGTGTACTAAGAAAACTGTCAAGTTTGGGGGCGGAAGCGTCATGGTATTTGGAATGTTTTCTAGCCAAGTTACAACGCCTCTTGTCCGGTGACAAACTCGTGTAAACGCGCAGATCTATAAAAATATTGTTCAAGATCATGTTGTGCCAATCATACAGAATTCAGGTTTCGATAAGGCTACCTTTATGCAAGATAATGCCCCATGTCACAAGGCAAAGGTGGTAATGAGCTACCTTAGCGAGCAAGATTTGGAAATTATGGATTGGCCACCGCAAAGTCCTGACTTAAATCCAATAGAAAATCTTTGGAAGACCTTAGGAGTGAAAGTTATGGAAAGAAATCCACTAACACGGAGGATTTGTGGGTGAAGCTTCAAGAAGAATGGTCTAAAATTAGTATCGAGGATTGTCAAGAACTGATTCGTTCTTGTAGTCGAAGATGTGCAGCTGTCATTGAGAGCAAGGGCTCATTTACTAAATATTGATTGTACATAAATTTTTATTGTTTTTTTGGCGTTTACATTGTTTTTCTCAATTTTGTCCCTTACTTTTGGACGTTCCAAATTTGAAAATAAAAAAATAATTGTTATAATTCTTTTTCTATTCTTTGCAAATGATGCAAATTTTAGTATGTTATTATGGATGATAACGACTACGAGTTGTCAAAATTTCAGCTTTTCACAGTTGTTATTTCTAACAAATATTAGGTTTTAAAATTTTGTCCCTTAGTTTTGGACGCTACTGTATATATATATATATATATATATATATATATATATATATATATATATATATATATAAGAGGTTATAGTAGTTACAACGAGATAAAAGTGTGTATAATAAAATAAAGAGAGAAACCGTAAACGTTTTTGGTTGTAATGTGGAGCTTTTTTTAAAAAATATTCTACTTTATTTTCCATAATTTTGCTACACGTGTTTCTGGTCTCGTGACCGTCATCAGGCAAAGGGTGGGGATTTCCGCATATCATTAAAAATAATTGATTTTTTTCCATTATGTTTTTCGGTGTTAAATATTCTCGATATGAGACATTCTCGTTTTCTGTGTTAGTGACCCAAATGTCTTTCTTGAACTGGCTGTGAAGAGTTCTGCGTGAAGGGTTATAAAACAATTAAGATTGGTCAGGAGAAATGGAGTAGTTATCGGCATTCATATCTTTTAATGACCCCTGTGTGTTCTTAGATCTATTTCCACTTTCGTTTGTTTTTGTCAGCATGCGTCTATATATGTGTATATCGTCTCTCCATATATACACACCATCTCACTACGTGGACTCAGCGAAATCATCTTTACCCCCCCCCCACACACACATATATATATATATATATATATATATATATATATATATATATGTGTGTGTGTGTGAGTGTGTGTGTATGTCATATGTTGTGCAGTTCAATTTACATTACATGAATCATTCATACAAAATCAGATATAGAAGTTAATGATTTAAATGGTGAGAATACATCTTCGCAATCAAATTTAATAAAGTACATTAACCACGAACCTGTAGATGAATGTTCATAAATTCCAGTTGCATAACGTCTTTTTTAGTTTTTTACAAGCTTTCGTCTGTTCATACAGACGTCTTCAGGTATGGAAATAGATTCATTTTTGTTTTTTACTTAACGGTAAAATAATTATTAGTCTGAGGATGACGATATCTTCACCCACAGAAAATTTAATTCCGGTCGAGCACTCTGGAGAGAAAGTGCGATTTTGTAAACAAAGACTACTACTCCTAATACTACCAAGATCTTCTATGATGATGATGATAAATATACAAATAATAATAACAATAATAATATCGATAATAAAAAAACAATGTCAGTGTTAAAAAGCAGTACTAATGGTAGTGGAGATGGTTATGAAGTGATTGTTCCTAGAGTCCTAAGAGTGATGGTATTTTAGGTAAGGGAGTTGATAGTTTTATTGGTCTGCGTTGACTGTTATAGTGGTGGTTGTGTTAGTAGTTGTGATGATAGTGTTGGTCACAGTGTAAGTAGTCAACGATAGGTGTTGGTGGTTATGTTTTGGCGGTTTGGTGTTCATAGTCAAACAAGCATAAATAGATCCAATTTTGAAAATAAACAAGTTTGTCTGACTATATATATATATATATATATATATATATATATATATATATATATAGTCTTAAGGTATGCTATATTTATGGAATAAAGTGCTCAATATCAGAGATACAGCGTTTAAATATATAAAAGTGAACATAGAAGTCAACACTTAGAGGCGACAGTCTGTTTCATGCTATATGCAATCGTCAGGCTACATATGCTGTTATTTTTCTCGGCTATTTATATATATATTTATTTACTTGGATGAATTTAGGTCAATTTATTTTACTTGTATATTTTCGGTTTTCGGTTTTTAAGCAACATAGTATTTTTTTTTTTTTTTTAGTATATTTATTTGTTTTTATTTTTAACTAATAAAGATAATCAATTAAAACCTGTTCCTGCCAAAATAATAGCTAGAATAAACCACAACAATCAAACCCAAAATGGAACAAATAGCTTTAATTAAACTCTCAAACCAAAACAAAACTGTTAAATAAGTGATATAAACAAATTTTTACTACGTTAATAAATAAATAAATAAAATAAGAAACAAAAATATAAAAACAAGCAATATAATTTGACCCAAATAAATAAACAAACGACTTCCGGTAAAATAACCGCCATAATAGAATACCCACAATGCACCACTAACCCGTATATATATATAAATAGCCGAGAAAAATACCATCATATGTGGCCTGACGATTGCATATAGCATGAAAAAGACTATCGCCTCTAAGTGTTGACTTCCATGTTCACTTTTATATATATATATATATATATATATATTTTTTTTTTTTTAACAACAAAATCCCAAATTACCTCATATGGAGGTATAGATATATTTTAACTAACGAGAAGTACGGTGTTTAGTCTGTATTTCTGTCGGAATAAAAAATTAAAAATTTAATATGAAATACGTCAATCAATTCAAATCAGCGCGCAACACGTGAATGCTCGGTATGAACGCTCCTCCCCAAAACAATGTGAAAATAAATTACAACGTAACAGTCAAAACATCAGGAAAAAAACAACAACAGAGAAGAAACACACTTTAAAATGGCTATGGTAATGGGTGAAAGTTGAGGATAATATGAATTATGTAAAATTTCTGTACTCACTTACTCCTACAAAAAGGAAAAACCTAAGCATGCTGGAATAACTTAATAAAAAAAAAAATTAAATCTAGCTTCTTGGCCCTATTTAATGAAAGATTTATAAAAGAAAGGTCTCTACCCCATATATATATATATATATATATATATATATATATATATATATGTTACACAACAAAATCGCAAATTACCTCATATGGGTGTATAGATACATGTCAACTAATATAAAAAAAATTCATAAAATTTATATAATTTGAAATTTAACATTGACAGGAGTCGTAATTCTCGTCAGGTGAAATAGATATATATATCCCCACATTAAGTAAGTTTGGATTTTATTGTGTAATTTATATGCGCTGTTATGATAAATACAGTTCTTTCTGTGGATCAGTTTTGATATTGGATTATATACCTAAAGGATTTATTTCCTGTAATATATATATATATATATATATATATATATATATATATATATATAATAATGGAATAATCCAAAATAAGACAATTCTGGGAATCATCTCCGGTCACATTAAAATTGTAGATCATTCGATAGATTTATATCTTGTGTTAAATCGTAGAATATAATTCTTTTTTTCAAATATTCCATTAAAATTCGCTAGTATAAATACCTCAGCAAAACACTCACCTCAGAAGATCAACTTTTCAAAAATGTTTTACGTGATTAATTTTTTTTGTTCTTTTTTTCCGTTATTATTGAAGTTTGGCCTGAATGTATAAGTGACATTTCACCATGTTTTAGTCTTGAATATAATTTGTGCATCTTTGTTTTTACGTAACTTCTCCAAAAATACTCACGATGCATTACAGCAATCTTAGCGGTAAGTTTTTCTTTCTACCGAAGAAAGAAAACTTCGCGCACACTGTCTGTGCTTTGACTTTTTTAAACACTTTTTTAACAGATATCGCAAGAAAAAATATCTTCAAACGTGCTTGCAAACACGAAAACAAAGAGAAAATGACATGAAATCACCTGGCAGACAGGCTCAAAATTGGGTCAAATCGTGACACTTCACGGCACAGCGGGCAACGGTCTATACGTGTTTGTGTGTTATTGTGCGTGCGTGTGCTGTATATGAGGGCGCGTGGTTACAAGGTATGATTTTCGGCCAAGAAACCCGGGTTCGAATCTCCCAACTGTCGGTTTGTCAAGGAGGTGTCGCATCGATAATATCTATCCGGGGTGGAGATCTGACTTTGGGGGTAGGGGAACATTTGGCAAGCTGCCTGAAAAACTGACTGTAGCCTAGCCTAAGCATTTCTAGTGAAATTGTGTTGAAGGAACAGTTCGGAAAATATTGATGATTGTGCAAGAATGAAACCTCAAATCATCATGATCAAGGAGGGAGGGCGTACAGGCCATTGATCGGACTGTCGTTCACACCTGATTCTGCGTTTTCCCCATCAACTGTAATTCACAGCATAGTGACAGTATAAAGCACAAAGCTCACACCGTGACTTGCAAAAAAATTCTTGCTGAACAGACATTTGCAATAGAGGAGGTGTAGTTAGCCACCCTAGCAGACGCGTGTGCCCTAACCGCTCCCACACAGCACCAATATATATATATATATATATATATATATATATATATATATATATATATATATATATATATATATATGTATGTATGTATAAGAATTATGGAATTTCCAAGAACATAAAGATCCAAAGAGATCTCTATGTCAGAGACAAAGCAAAATTATTAATTAATGAATATGAAATACATAAAATAACGTAGTTAATAATCTTTATTTCAGGAAAGCTATAAAAATAGCCTTCAACCTTTTAGACATTTTAGACGTGAAAACCAAATATTTTTTGCAAGTGTCATTGAAGCAACGATGAGTTTTAAGTTCCTATGAAGAGTAAGAGACTAAAGAGAAAGAAAATTATAGTGGAATAATAACAATAATAATAATAAGAAGAAGAAGGTGGAGGAGGATGAGAAGAAGAAGAAGAGGAGGAGGAAGAAGAAGAAGGTGGAGGAGGATGAGAAGAAGAAGAAGAAGAGGAGGAAGAAGAAGAAGAAGGTGGAGGAGGAGGAGAAGAAGAAGATGAGCATGTGGTAAAAGAATAGGAATAAGAAGTAGAAGAAAGAGGAGGAAGAAGATATGTAAAAGAAGGAGGAGAGGATGGAGAAGAGAAGAATGAAAAGAAGAAGGGAGGAGGAGGATGACAAGGAGGAGGAGGAAGAGTGGATGTAGAGGAAGAAGGAGGAGAGGATGTAGAAGATGTAGAAGAGCATGTGGTAAAAGAAGAAGGAGGAGGAGGATGATGACCATGTGGTAAAAGAAGGAAGGGAGGAGGAGGGAAGGAGGAGGATGTAAGAAAGAAGACAAGAAGAACAAGAACAACAAGAAGAATCTATTTTCATGATAATTTTTACCGCTTTTTTTTTTTTTTAGATTCATATTCATTTATATTCTGTTTTTCTTTTGTTTTGTTTTGCATATTCCCATTAATCGATTATTCTCCCTTCTCGCTAAAATTCTTATTTGCTTTTTCATTTTCGTTTAATATTTTTGTTTATATGACTAGTTAGTGTAATGAAGAATGAAAACGCAGATAGATGAATTCGAACTCTCGAGTTTGTTAAGGAGTGCATATACATTTATGTTGGACGTAGGCCCTCCCCAGATTCATGGGGAGGAACGGGATATTAACCTATAGCGCTCACCAAATGCTTGCTGATAAGGGGCGGATGTGAATCGTTTGGTGTTTCTCCTTTCATTACACAAGCACCAAGCCCATGCTTACAGGACCCGGTGTTGTTAAAAAGTCATCCATCTAAAGGCTGTGCAAAAGTTGAAACTATGTTTGACGATATGGCCGTAAGCCATTTACTAACATGCAAATACCATTGGTACATGTACGAATATATCATTTCTTCTCACCACAGCTATGGGTTAAATAACTAGAAAAAATCGGCTCTATAACCGTGGTTGGCAATCAGTCTAGCGAAATAGCAAGAAACATCAATTAGCGTAAATATAGAACTAGATATATGAAATATCGTTCTTTTTATACACCTATAAAATGGAAAATTATAAACAGGGCCAGAACATAAAAACTTGGGATATATATATTATTAAGCTTCTATATATATAACGGTTTTTTGTCGACATCATCAGATTCATGGTTTGAATAATTAGCTAAAAACAAGCATACAATATAATAACTTTCATAATCCATTGCCCAAATAAATAGTTTAAATACCCTACAAAAAAGATAACCCTTTATGATTGTCAAAAAAACAAACGTTACGGCAGTTTTTTTTATATGCAAATCCCTTTTAAAAAATAAAATAAAAAAATAAATAAATCTCCATAGACACGCAAACTAGACGAGGGTTAATACATCTTCCGTTTCAAATTTAGAACACCCCCACCTTTCCCTGACTTGACATCTATAGAAAGTAACTCTATACTGATACATTATTAACACCCAACACACGCCTACCCAATTTAAACAATTCGCCCTAGCTGTTACCATAAATTTTGATTTCAATTAATAAAACACATAAATTTCAAAATACGTTATTCCCAAAAAAATTTCATCTTGAAGATCGAACAAAAACTCAATTTAAAAATAATTATATTGAAGTTTTCTCTTATTTTGAAAAACCTCTTATTCGCACATTTTTAAATAAATTTATATATATTTATATCTGAGAAAAAGCCAACACGCAGTGATATCAACTCACGGCCACAATGTGTTAAAAAATAAAACATTCGTAAAAAAAACAATGCATTATATTCTTAATAGTAAAATAAAATTCATCCTTGATAAAAACTCCGAAAACTCTTGAAAAACATTCGAAATTTTTATATATTTTGGTCGTGAAAAAAAAAAATAAACTACTGCATCTTGTCAGTTGTTTTCAATGGAACTTGCATAAAATACGGATTTCTACCTAAATACACAGTATATATATATATATATATATATATATATATATATATATATATATATATATATATATATCGAATTTACATAAGTGTATATCTGGGATATATATAAAGAAAAAAAATCTTTAATATTACCTTCAAATATTACTCCATCTTAATTTTCAACCTAAACTTTAAGTAAGGAAGATTACCCATGTAAAAATAGTTACAAATTACATTCATGAATTACATTCAAAATGATAAAGATATTACCTTAATAGTCATTTACAATATTAAAAGATTACTATCACTAAACTGTTATATTTTTAAAAAAATCTTTTAATGTGTTCTCTATGAATGTGAAAATAAATACAGATCTTAAGTTATATTAAATCCCTAAATTATTTGTAAAAAAATTAAATATTTAAATTTTTTTACATAAATTGGTAAAACTATACCACCCCTCTTTTTCCTACGTAAAACCTAATTACAGCTTCTTTCTCTTTACTTCCCCCTTCTTTCTTTTTTTCTTTATCTCTCTTCTCCCCTCCCATTTCAATATATCACTTCCGTTAAGTTAACCGTTTAAATAGGTCAAGGTCTGGTGCCTCCTCCCCCAATAGTAAGTATGATTGAAAGAAATATTAAAATAAACCCTCTCTAATCTCGACTATGTCTCTCACACCACTCCTCGCTAATCTCACTCATAATTACATAAACTTAATACTACCCGTCAAAAGTGTGAATTTTCATTTCATCTTTCGTTTTATATTTGGAAGTGTTATCTGATGATCCAGTGTCATTTAAAATGGCTCTGGTTAAATAAATTACTACAATGGAACCTTAAAGTGGTTTGTTTTTCTTTAATATATATATATATATATATATATATATATATATATATATGGAAAATCTGATATATAAAGTTCTATATAACGTATCATTTTCGCCTCTATTGTTGACATAAAAAAACATCAAATTGCATACAGACGACAGTTAATAATGGCCTATTTATTTAAAAAACGAAAAAAAATGTTTTACTGACAGGCATTGAGGAAAAATACATCACATACTGCACACTTAGGATACTAACGATATTCCATCACATTTTTCTAACTGGTTCTTTTGTGGGTTGATGAGTTTTAAAAGAAAGGGAATTTGTAGGCTGATGATTATGATTAATCTTTGCTATGTAGTGAACCCTCTGGTAGCCAGTGATGAATATATCGTGTACATAATGGGTTAAAAATTCCCTTCCTCCCCACCGTCCACTGGCGTCAAATTGGTTGGGTTTCGATCCCATTTGAAACAATCGCATATCTAGCCACACTCACGAGTTGTGATACAGCGAAACAGGCTCTCTGTGGGTAACCACACACACACACAAACACACACACGCATATATATATATATATATATATATATATATTAATTTGAACGATGTTGAACAACCTGCAATACCAAAGTGGCTCACAAGGAAACCGTCAGGAACGGCATGCCCAAAATGACAAGGCTTGTTCCAGCTTTCAAACACACCTTGAGAAGATTTTTGAATGGATTTTACACGTTATATATGTGCCTTACTGTCTATAAAGTTTGAAGGAAATATTTTAATTTGTTATATAAAAAAAAGCTATTTTAATTATTTATTATTTTTCCGATGATTTATCGTAGCCATGCGATCAGGATATATATATATATATATATATATATATATATATATATATATATATATTGATAGATAGATAGAGAGAGAGCAGAATAAGTAGGTCGATAAGTTTTTGTGCAGTCTCCACGTGAAAAGTTTACTTGCTCACGTAAATCGCGCATGCGTTTTTCAGCCTTACCCACGCATTACATTCGTCCATATTTCTCTCTCGAATTTCCGTTGATAATAGTCTGTCTCTGAATGAAGACGCCACAATCCAAACAGAAATATAATTAGTTTGTTCCACGAAATCAGAAATCACCATATTAGTAATGTTAACTTGGTGCCACTCTCTGAGAATAGCTTCCGACATACATTCCCTCGTCCCGACACTGAGTGCACCCCAGGGGTTAGCAATTTCGTGTCGTGTGTCGGAAATTCGGGAATAGCGCGGAAAGGAACAAGAGAAAGAAAGGAATACGACGGTATATGAAAGCTTAGCGAAATAGAGTCGCTGAACATTCACTTCCAAATAGCTGCATATACATGTCACGTGTGACGGGTTGTTTGTGCATAAATCCATTGGCAGACAAATATTAATTAGACTCAGGTTAATTTCCGAGATGTTACTGACAAGGATTCATCCACCTTATACCATAAATCAGTGTTATTTCTTTACTTAGCAAGAATACTTTTGTTGTTTGTTTGAATACATATTTATCTGTCCCAAAAGCACAGCAACAACGGAATATCAGGCGAAGTCCTTCAAGTTGGGTTTTACATCACGGACATATACTACTCACTAACTACTTTGGTTTGGGTTAGTTTGGATTGATAACGGTATATCAACACTTCATGGGTCATTAATACCGAAAATTTATTTTCTTCTGAGATTCGGGATTTTTTTTTTCTCAAGAAAGTGTATGACTGGTATTCTTTTCAAATATTTTATTGTTGGTATATATATATTTTTTATTATGCAAATGTATTGCTGGTTTGTTTAATTTTTTTTCTGATTTCATATTTGATCCCAGTATGAGATTTCACTTTCTACCCAGAGCTCAGACCTGGGAACAAGAAAAATGACGTAAATCCCAGCCACCGGCTGAACAGCGGTAGAGAAAAATGACGTAATGCCCAGCCACCAGTTGAACGCTGGGTAAACATTTATAACTATTTTTTTATCTACCGTGAAATATAACATACCAATTTTTGGCGAATTCAGTTTGATATTTTATCTCTTTGAGCCCTGGTCACCGCTTTAAAGGTGGAAGAGAAAAATGATTTAATGCCCAGCCACATGTTGAACAGTGAGAGATAAAAATCACTTAATGCCCAGCCACTAGTTGGACGGTGGGTAAACACTTGTAAATATTTTTATATCTACCATGAAACATTACATAATAGTTATTTGCAAATTTTGAACAGGAGATCAGGCAGAAGGATTAAAATTATTCAGGAACGCTGGAATCAAAGAGTGAAAGTAAGTCTAAACGCAATACGATGGAAAAATTGTTCAAGCCCTATCGGCAATTCAGACTCCGGGAAATGACCACAGCACCCAATGGAAGGAGAGGTATTGTTTATGGGAATGGACCCTTGGGGCTTGAGCTAATATTTTGTAACCTACCTGGCATTAACACTGGTTTTATCACATTTTACGTACCCACATCCCTGACGATGACTCATCTGAATCGAAAGCTTAGCCTCAATAAGAATTTTCGTTATTGTTATAAAACCTACATCAACCAAATTTATGGAACTTTACCCTTATTTTAGAAAAAAAAAAGAAATTTTAGTATCCATAAAAAAACGATTCTTACAATTATTTTACAATAATATATATATATATATATATATATATATATCAAAGAGTAGAAGAAAGAACAGAAGGATTAGAGCTTTCAAAATATTAATCTAAAAAATACTGGTCAATACACAAAGTAGAGCCGTAAGTATTTATTTATCTTATGCAGTGTTACATCAGAACATGCACATATTCACTTCAAAATTGCACATTTGTGTTTGAACGTCAAAAAAGAAAAAAAACTTTAGACGTCTCAGCAGGTAGGAAAACGTCTAAAAAAGGTTTTTCCTTTTTTTGACGTCGAAACAAAATGTACAATTTGTAAGGGTATGTGCATGTTCTAGAATAACACTGCATAATATATATATATATATATATATATATATATATATATATATATATATATATATATAGAAGGAACTAGGATGACTTTCCTTATTGGCTGCAGGGTCATGTAATTTAATAATTGCTTGTTTAGGCAGCAATCCTTCTTTTATACAAGTTTCATTAAAATGACTGAGAGTTATGTAATTATATGACACGGCCGCCACCGGGGAAATTAACTAAAATACCTCAGTCAGTCCTCTTTAACGAAACTTGTATAAAAGAGGGATTGCTGCCCAAATACACACACACGCGCGCGAGCGCACACACACATATAGTATGTGAAGATGAATTTTAGGCATAGAGCAAACTTTTGTCACTGGGTGTTGACATTTCTCCTCTTTTATATTGACATACACTCTATCCTGATATAACTTTTTCCAATAAATATAGCATACCTTATACGTATATTTTTATCATTCATATATATATATATATATATATATATATATATATATATAAATATGTATATATATATATATATATATGTATATTAAAAAGAAGAGGATTTCTGTGCCATAAAAGTTTTTGGTTATCATGTGGATTTATTTAAAAAAATTTATTCTCCCGATAATTTTACCATTTTCTGGTCTCGAAACTTCAGGTAAAAGTGAGAAATTCTAAATGAAAAAATAATTAAAAAAAACGAATGTTCAATATTAAATCTATAAGACATTTTCTGTTTGTGTCTGAATCCGATTTTAATTTTTGAATATATTTTATATATATATATATATATATATATATATATATATATATATATATATATATATTCAGATTCATTTCTGTAGTTTACTGCCCAGCTCAGAAATCAATTTATGAAATAATAAAAAAAAAACGAAAGAATTTAATCTAAAACCCACTGTGTCTGAAGATTTTAATTTTTTAGTAAATTTTTATTGTTCAATATATATATATATATATATATATATATCAGATAATGCATTTTCCAAATCAATTTAACTTTTTTTTAGAACCCGGTATATAAATAAATATAAAGACTATATATATATATATTCCCTATATATATATATATATATATGAGGAGGCAGCCATGTAAATATTGCATTCATTTTTAGCTAATATTATTCCATTTACTTCAATAAATAATAAGCCTGGTTTCTTCCAATTAACTACAGTGAGCGAATTCAAAGACCAAGATGACATGCAATCCATTTACCGAATATTCTCAACCACATTCCAAGTTTGGAAACAAAACCAAACTATGGAGACGTAGGCTAGAAGATAATCGAGAATTTTCAGAGGCGGCGGAGCTGTGGTCCTGTGGGCAGGACAATGCTTACTGAAAGGAAAAGATCCACACAAAGATAAACAGTCAACAATTAAGTTAAAAAGATGATGCCCCCGTTCCGTATTATTTTCGCGGCACACACACACACACACACACACACATATATATATATATATATATATATATATATATATATATATATATATAATCCATCAGTGACTTAGCATATTTAGCCTCGACTATTCCTAAAAATATCAATTCCTGAAAAAGCTTCCCAGTCCATTAAAACAAATCAATTCTCTCTCTCTCTCTCTCTCTCTATAAAAAAAATATATATATATATATACCTCGAAAATTGGTTACAAATCCTTCTTACTAGATCAATTTCGACTGGGTAGTGAGTTCGATCTTCGCATGTGTCCCATACTTTCGGCTCTCCACATCTAAGCTTTAGAAAATCACTATATATATATATATATATATATATATATATATATATATATTGGCATGATTGCATATGTCGCCTCTATACTTCTATGTTCACTTATATATATATATATATATATATATATATATATATATGTATACATGTTTATATAAATTTAAATAAATAATTATATATATATATATATAGATAGATAGATAATGTATTTGTGCGTTTTGCATATAGAATCGTTATTTCTAAATTGGTTCATTTTCGCTTTATGATAATATATTTTAGCAAGAAACAAGACAGAAAAAAATGGAAAAAGAAAGACGTTATGATATGAAAATTTGTAAGAAAGAAAACGGGAAAAAAATTGCGTGACTGAAATACTTAAAACGGTGCGTGTAATAACAATTATCAATAAACATCTTTATTTTTTATGATATGATTTCGCCTTACGGGCATATGTCGTTGAAACACAAGTTCTTCTCCCATCACCGACGTTAAACCACGTAGAACCTGGTCGCTACCAAGATGGGTGACCCCTCGGGTAAAGTTGGATGTTCCTGTCATGTTATGGATAACTGTTTGGAATGAGAAATTGGAGAACAAAGTACGAATTCAGTTTGTTTATTTGTATATATAAATATATAAAATATATATATATATATAAAAAAATCATTGTATCAGAAAATCATTATTATTTGCAATCTATCATGAAAAATAACTGTAAATCATGTTATTAGCCGTCTACCGGCCTGAATATTCGAGAAATTTTTAAAGAAAAAAAAATGCTTCTACGATAATATTTCAATTATATAGACGAAAATAAATAAATATATAAATAAAGGGAACGTATATCCATAAAAAATAACGTTAAATGGGATAAAACATCTTTGATAAAATAAACATCCATTATTTTAAAAAATTTTTTATTTACGTTTGGAAAATAAATAAGAAAATTTGGAAGAATTTTTTGAAGAGAAGGATATATATATATATATATATATATATATATATATATATATATATAGCACATCACACAATAGTGCGGGTGTTAATAAAACAGTATCCGATGCATTTATTTATTTTAATAAATATTATTATCCTTCATCCAAGCAAAATAAATGCAATTTATCTTGCTGAGTATGGACTAAATTTGAATTTTAAATTAAAAAATATTGACATTTATTTTTTTATGTGGAATTAAGTATTTAGATTTTTTAATTTTTTTTGAAAAAAATAATGAATTTATCTATGTATGATTAAAATTAAAAAAATGTTTATTTTTTTAAAAAAATATATTTTTAAATTTAAAAAATTAATTTATATTTTAAAAAAATATAAATATTAATTTATATTACAAATAAATAGTAATTTACATTAAAAACAAATCGTAATTTACATTAAAAAAATAATATTTAATTTGGATCAACATATTTAAGCAGATATTTATTTTTATGCCTACATGTAACAATCAATTCATTTCTCTTGTTTAATAAGATCGGATTTTTTTATGTGTTTAAATATAACCAGTGTTTCAACAAATTACATTTGTTTCCTTTTACGTCAACAGATTTGACACTTGCTATAATATCACAGTTAATAGACAGGGAACTACCAATATTTTTTTAATTGCCAGAATATTTATATAGCGCATTGCTATTTCTGCATTTGATATTACCTAAAGTCATTTGATGATGGTAGAGACGAAATTTCCAAGGATTTTCAATGGAACCAAAATAAAATTTAATATCGTTCCGGGAACGTATGCCCGCTTAGTATACAATATTATCTGTTATACATTGACCATTTAAGGGACAGATCATATTTTTCGGCAACTTCTCTTATTATTAGACGGATTTCGTTGTCTTTATTGGAAATGAAATTTATTTAGTTTTTAAGATGAGTGATGGACGTATCTGTTATAAATGCAAGTATAACTGATCTGAACGTTATTTTTGTTAAAAAATCTTTTTTAATATTGGTAAATAGTTAAAGTACTTATGAATGAAATTTAGGAACATTCATCCGATATTAGTTTTAACATTACGGTTAGAAGGTGGATTAAACTATATAAAGTTGCATTTACGGTATTTCTGCTTATTTTTACCTTCTTTGTTAATTTTTAAATACTCTAAATTTACTTTATGATGGTTTAGTTCTTAAAACCCTATTATATTTAATTTTAGACTTATCAAATCTTTCCTTATTTCAGAAGTTGGTGGATACTCTAACTTAGATCGATTTATGTAAATTATTTACAATTTTGGGGTGGTTTGATTCTTTAATAACGTATCTATGGATATATAGATATTTTTTTGCTTGGGGTGAAACGCTTAAAAAAAAATGTAATAATTACCAATACATCAAATCGCCCTCAGTTGGAATTTTACGCACGTTGTAAACCAAAAATTATTGCCTACCCAAAACATGATAGTATTGAATGCCTTTCAGAAATCAGCTAATAACCTTCTCTATGCATCATTTTTTATGTATACGATCATGTCTCTCCACTGCTTCCTCTCAGTTGTAACTCTTAATAAACATTAATTTTCTGTTTTTTTTTTTCTAAACTCTGTTCCGCCATCCATTTACTCAATATCGCTAAGTATAATAGGCTCTGTTTTCCTCTGTCACAGTTGCCCTCTATCTGTCTCGTGTGTATCCGATTTTCCAAGCCGTCCCTCCTCATTACATTCCGCATTCATGTCAATTTCCTTTTCCTGATCTTAAGTACTAGTTTTCTTTTTTTCCATTTTCTCTAAACCTTGGACGTTGATCACATGTTCTGTCCATGGTATCCTCAGCATCCTTCTATAGAACCACATTTCTATGCTTTAAGTCTCCTCTTCATCTATGAGGAGATCGTTCAGCCCTCAGGGGAGGAGGACAGATATCCTATATCAGTTTAGTACTCTTTCCCTTGTATCTGGAGATTTTTTTTTCAGTTGCTTAATAATCTACTTAACTTTTGGAATGATTTTTGGCTATCCCAATACACCTTTGGATTTCGGTGTCACATGGAAAAAAAAAACAGGAATAAGTACCGATTTTAATTCAAGAGCTCTTAGAAATTATACTCCTCAGTATGTACAGAATAAAGAGAAATATATTAAAGATATAGTACAGTTATACAAATGTTACATGGTAAATTTTGCATTTATTTTTTTAAAATCATTTCGCTCCAAGCGAAGCAAGAAAGCCACTAAGACGTAAGAATCTATCTCCGTGTACATCTCCTTACGAATTGATAAAATAATTAAACTATGGTCCGTCTACGAAATTCTGACATAGAAGTGCTGAATATAACATCAACCAATTAAATAACGAATGTTATATATATATATATATATATATATATATATATATATATATATATATATATATATATAATCCCACTAATGTTCGATCTCTGATATCGAATATTTTATTGAAAAGAATTCCTGCTTAAATGTCCTTTCTTTCAGAATTATAATGGCAACATTTTTGGCTTCACATCATCCTCATTATATATATATATATATATATATATATATATATATATATATATATATATATTATATATGGGGTGTATATTGTGTGTATTGTGTATATACATAGTATTACTTACGTGTGATTAACACGGTAAAAATTCTATAGTAATCTGAGATCAAAGAAACAATGTTTAACTATATTTTCGACACAGGGTGTACGTATTTACAAAAGCCCCATCCGATTTTCACACCCGCCAACTGAACATGCCACCTGTAGATTCTTCGGAATAAAAGAATGAACAAACAAGACAGGGAGATGGCGAGACAGACAATGCCACAGACCATGTCTGCTTTGCCTGCATTTAAGAAGTAAATAACTTTTAATTGATAAACTGTACGAAAATAATTTACAGAAAGAATTCAGAGAGAAAGATCCCGCTTTGAAGGTAAAAAGATTTCCTGCCAACAACTGGGTTAGAACAGTGAATTATGGGGTTTTGGCATAATTCCTATTTTGACATCTTCGAGGTTCTGGTGCAGTGTCTTGGATAGACATATAGATAGATATATAGATAGATATATAGATAAGTAGTTAATAAAAGATATTGAGATAGATAGATAGATAGATAATAAACATATTTGGATAGATAGATAGATAGATAGATAGATAGATAGATAAAAAACATATTTGGATAGATAGATAGATAGATAGATAATAAAGGAACTGAGATCTAGATAGATAGATAATAAACATATTTGGATAGATAGATAATAAAGGAACTGAGATCGATCGATCAATAGATAATAAACATATTTGGATAGATAGATAGACACATAGATAGATAGATAGATAATAAAGGAACTGAGATAGATAATAAACATATTTGGATAGATAGATAGATAGATAATAAAGGAACTGAGATCGATAGATAATAAACATATTTGGATAGATAGTAATTTTCCAAGCGTAGCTTGGATGTGGCACAAGGCCGAAAGTAAGGGGCACCCAGTGAGGATCGAACTCACTACTCATTCGCAATTGTTCCAGTGAGACAAGCTTGCTAACCATTACACCACCTCGTGGTGCCCAACATATTTGGATAGATAGATAGATAATAAAGGAACTGAGATCGATCGATAGGTAGATAGATAGATAGATAATGAAGGAACTGAGAAATCAGTATCCAGAGTCGACAGACAGTTCCATGCTTAAATGTTAAATGCAATCGTCAGTCCTACTGAAGCGATAATAAAAGTGAAATATGTTAGTTGATAAACGATTACTATTTGTGATACATATATATATATATATATATATATATATATATATATATATATATATATATATATATATATATATATATATATATATATATATATATTAAAAAGAAAATTGAAAAATGTTCATGAAAGTATAATGTATCCGCTAATGTATTTCGTCCATTTTGGGCTTCATCTGATCATTTACCCAAATACTTGACACTAATACACTCACACACATACACCCACACCCACACACATATAAGCATATATATATCTGCGTCGGCGTGACCAGGGAATATAGTTCGGCCAAGAAGTTCCCGTGGATGTAGCGGTAAGACAGCGAGGGGCTTGCCGCATTCTGCCTGTGGGGGAGAGGTTGAAGAGCGGTGAATAATTCTTCACTCTTAAGAGCTTGGAGACGCTTTTGAATTTTCTCAATTCTGGGGAGTGATGTCTAGGTTGCTCCCACACAAATGTGACAACAGTACTCCATTTTTGGCATAATCTGGCTCTTGTAATAGTAGAGGATAGCATGAGGAATTAGGTACTTTCTTCCAGAGAGCAGACTCTTTTACCTGTCCTAATCAACAGTCAATATTTAAGAGTTCCACGGCAGGTCCGGTGTGAGTTTGAAACCCAACAGTCTTTTCATGGTAATGTGCTTCATCGTGAGTCCCTCCGTTCATACACACCGGTGATGATGAAATGTAACTAGCTTGGTCTTCAAGAAATTAAGTATAACAAGCCAGTTTTTTCCCGACGTAGTTTTTACATGATCCGAAGAGGGTTCAGTGTCTAATCACTGACCTTTGAAAGTTTCAGATGTTTCCAAATGATCTTAGTATATTCTTAGGCAGATCATTTATGTAAATCAAAAACAGAATTGGTCCTAGGCTTGACCGCTGGCGTATGACTGCGTTGACCCCTTGGGTTCCCTAGGACTGGACATTGAAAACTACCTTCAGGGACCTACCTGTAGGAAGGCTTTTTGTAATGGGGAAGACCCTTCCAGTGATTCCATAACTGGAGAGTTTTTGTAGTAAGCCTTTGTGTCACACCTTATCGAAGGCCTTTGAGATATCTAGTGCTATGGTAGTCGAGGTGTATTTATCGTGAATAGTCTCACTGATTCTGTGAATGACGGCAGTTAGGACGTCGGCAGTGGATCGGGCTGACCGAAACACATACTGCTCGTCGCTGAAGATTCTGTTCTTTTCTAGGTATTTCTTATTGATTATGGCTACAAAGAGCTTTCTGGTGATACTGAGGAGACTGGTGGGTCTGTACTGGGAGGGGCAATATCGCACGCCCATGTTCTTGAAAACTGGGCACTTTCTACATGCTTGGGAAGGATTTCTCCTTCAAGGAGCTGGTGAATAACATTGCTAGGGTTGGGGATAATTCCGGGTTGATATTCTTGATATTTCTTATTTGCAATGGAAAGTTCTGTGACTGTAACCAATTATTTAAAAGAAAAGTTGAAGACATCTGGCCGTTCGGACGTTTCAAATCATTGTTTCTACATTGTACTTAATTTTCATCAACGATTTTCCTGGTGTCATCAGTTCTCGAGTCGGATCTATGCTAATGGCACAAATATTTATTCCTGTCTTAATAATAAATCAGATCGCTTCAAATCAGGTCAAATTGACAGGTGATCTAAAAATGACATACAATCTTTTATTAACTGGTACAAGGAATAATTCATTAATTTTAACGCTTCAAAAACGAAACTGTTCATTTAATCATCTTAGAGAACCTTTTATCCGTATGGCTAATGCTAACCTCCAGAAGAGTGAAACATTGCAGCTTCACAGGTTAAAGTTTTTCGCTGACATGAAGTGGAAAGATTATATTGAATCAACTGCTAGGTCTGCGGCCTGGGAAGTTTGTTTTTTTTTTGTTTTTTTTTTTAAGCATTTCACCCCAAGCAAGGCGGGAGGCCACTAGGACGCAAGGGGTTAAGAAAATTTATAGCAAGATCAGATAGGAGTGATAGAAGAAAGGATGAGGGCAGTGGATAGATCAAGGCAACTGGAGATGTCGATTGACATTACACTTGAATAGGTGGAGATTATAGCACACAGCGAAACAGGAGAAGGGAAGAGAGTTCCACAGGCGAGAGGTGCGAGACATGAAGCTATTAGAGTTGAAAAAACGGCTACATTTAGGAGTTTCGGCAGTGAAGGGGTGAGAGCGGGAAGCCAGCCTCGTAGAGCGCTGGAACTCATGACATCTGGGAACCAGCGAATGCAGCTCCTCGGAGCAATTGCCATGAAAGTATTTGTAGAACAGACAGAGGGAGTCGACGGAGCGTCTGTGAGAAAGTGACTGTAGACGAGACGCCAGGGTAGGGCCAACCATATTGCATATCCGCCTCTGGAGCTTATCAAGAACCCCGAGGCAAACAGAAGGGGCGCCAGACGATATATGGCAGCAATACTCCATGCAAGGGCGAATTGTGGATTTGTATATCTGGAGGATCGAAAAAAACTTCCTAGCGCGGCTCAGGGAACCAACTTTCCTCGCAGAGGACGAGGCAATTGACTCGATGTATTTATTCCATCTCAGGTCAGCAGTCAACGTGAGACCGAGAAGCCGCAGAGTTGCTCTCGAGAAGTTGAGCGTCAGACATTCTAATGGAGGGAAGGAAGGCTCTCTGTGGTGATTAATAGAGAGCAGTTTTGTCTTCGAAGCGTTGAAGTTGACCAGCCAATTCATGCCCCAGTTCACAATCGATTGGAGGTCCTTTTCGAGACGCAAAAATCTGCCATTCGTTTTTACATTGAATATTGCTGCCGCATATGTTCTGGTGCTACTGGAATATATTTAGAAATTCTTCATAAAATCCAAAGAAGAATCATCAACATTATTGGTCTTGACGTGGCATCTCGGCTTCAGCCAAACTTCCGCCGCCATGATATAGCTTCCCTATGCCTATAAACAGTTTATGGATATTTGTTCTGATGAACTTTCTTTGATGTATCGAAACTTTATGAATTTAAGCGAAGTAATAAATTAGGAGCAATGTCTCGTCAATTCACTGTTAAATTGGATATATGTAAACATAATTCCTTTTCTCTCAATTCTCGAATATGGAACTCCCTTCCGGTGTCTAGATTCCCAGTCAACTTTGAGATTCAAAAATTTAAATGCTATATCACTCGTCATCTATTGTCTTCTTAATTTCAATTATTTTATTCTTGTCTCCACTTAATAGAATTTTTCTCATATTTTCAGCAACGCCTTGCGTCTTAGTGTGTTTATTCCCTTGCTTGGGATGAAATGATAAACGTCCTCTAATGCAAACTTAAATCCAAAAAATAATTTTAAATATTAAGTATTATTCCGAATTTTTGTGTTTCAATCAATACATTCTGCATGTACAAGTCTCGCTGTTTACACCCTTTAAAAACGATAAATAATTCGTTTAAACGTTTCATTCACAATTAATAATTATTTTTGCACAGATATCAATCTATACCTTTACAAACAGAACATAGGTGTGTAATAAATGGTTGAGAAATACTTCTTTTACACGCTGCAATGAAAGTTACTGTAACTCTCGTGCCAAAGAAATTATCTCTTAATTTATTTTGGTTCTCGAAACGTCGAGGTTGGATTCATTCAATCATTGATCAAATTGAATGAACAGACACACAAAAACGTATACACATACATATTGAGTAAAACATTGAATGGGGGTTTGTTAACATAGATAGATAGATAGATAGATAGATAACAGGTTGAGATAGATTGGTAGATAGATAGATAACAGGTTGAGATAGATAGATAGATAGATAGATAACAGGTTGAGATAGATAGATAGATAGATAGATAGATAGATAGATAACAGGTTGACATAGATAGATAGATAGATAGATAGATAACAGGTTGAGATAGGTAGATAGATAGATAACAAGTTGATAGATAGATAGATAGATAACAGGTTGACATAGATAGATAGATAGATAGATAGATAACAGGTTGACATGAATAGATAGATAGATAGATAGATAACAGGTTGACATAGATAGATAGATAAATAACAGGTTGACATAGATAGATAGATAGATAGATAACAAATTGACATAGATAGATAGATAGATAAATAACAGGTTGACATATATATATATATATATATAGATAGATAGATAGATAACAGGTTGAGATAGATAGATAGATAACAGTTTGAGATAGAAAGATACATAGATAGATAACAGGATGAGATAGATAGATAGATAGATAGATAGATAGATAGATAACAGCTTGAGATAGATAGATAGATAGATAGATAACAGCTTGAGATAGATAGATAGATAGATAGATAGATAAATAGATAGATAGATAACAGGTTGAGATAGATAGATAGAACAGAATTAGAAAAAAAATGAATGCAAAGCGAATCGTCATATTTGTCTTTTATTTTCCTTTCACCTCCCTAAATTCTTATTCTCCCTCGCTCTCAGTAGCGTCTTCGTGGCATTACCGAGTTTAGCGCAGCACACATTTGAAGGAGCTAGGCAAATTTTATCCCTGACCCAGGAGTACGCGCTCCACTTCCCCACATTAAACCCAAGCTTATTTCACAACGCGTCTCAGTAAAGAGACTGGGTAAATACTACCTGTGATGTGACGGAATTTTATTATAATGTTTGTTTTTAGCGGGTGTTGTTTAGCTTAGTCTGTGCCGCATAATAACATATCGGAATGAAAAAGAGAAATCATCGTCAACATCTGTATTGTCTTCTACTTCCGCTAAATGGTAATTGTCTATTTTCATCCCATCGGGCCAGCATAGCCAGGCAAGAATTCTATAAAAATTGAAAATCGGTATTTTGAAAATCTGGGAATAAAATAGTTGGAAAGGGCAAAAATGATTAAATGATATTCAAGCCGGGATTGCAAACTGCGAGATCTGAACTTGAGAAATGTCTTTATGATGTTCGCAATGAGTGCTGTTAACATCTGCGACTATAAAGAGACGCGACAATAGCCGAGAGCAGAGATGACGATATTCAGTCACCACCCCCACGAGGGTGTCATGTGGCACAAGGCCTTTTTAACGTGGTCATTCCGAGCCCGTGGACTCTGCCAAAAATTTGCCCATTGAACCCGTATAAACGGGTTCAGGGCCGGTCTACCTCACCGAAGAAGACTCCGCCCTTCGGCGTAGCCTCCTTCGGGTTCCTCTGGTCCGTAGGAAGAGAGTTCAACCGAACAGTCGCTCAGAATGTACTGACTCGACTGACTCAAGAGCAGAGATGACTAACCACTCACCCGCAGGTCATGAACTGACCCACTCACAACTGACTTATTTAATATCTATCTTCCTATATGGTAGTGAATGCTGGACAATCTTCTCACAGATGAAGAGACATGAAACAACAGAAACAAAGAAAAGCGTACTGAACTGTTATGTAGTATCAATCTTCTTATATGGCACTGTATGTTGGATAATCTCCCCAAACATGGAGAAGGAACTTAAAGCAACAGCCATATACTTCCAAACAAGGATGCTGAGAATACAATGGACTGAACATCGATGAATTTCTAGAACGCATCAGAAAGATAAGGTTTTCTAGATTACCTAATGAAGAAGAAGGGCTTGTATACAGAACAGATTGAAGGTAAGAGAGACAGAGGAAAGCAACGCACGACCTGCCTGGCGAGTTTGAGCAAATGGATGGCTAAGCGGTGAAAGATAGCAAAAAGACAAAAGTTATTAAGAGGTACAATGTTGTGGAGGTCCATATTCGCTAACGTCATGAAGGTACACAGCACTTAGAAGAACTTGCTGCAAATAACAATGTTACTCAAACTTTTTTTTCACGGCAAACGTGTCTCCAGATTTAAACTTCTGCGTCTCATTTAAAATTATGAAGTTCAAAAAAATAAAGAAAAAAAAAGAGTAAAAATGAGAGAATATTTTTTATGATTTATTTATTTACATAAAAAAAAAACATGTTTCTTTTTTTTAAATTTGTAATAAAAAATAATAATTAAAAATCATAAAAATCTTATATTCATTCATTTATCTGTTTATTATAATTTAATATTTAATGAAATGTCTGAGCTTGACGTCTTTTTGGAATATCTTCCTTGTAATGTCGAATCTTCGACAATCATACTCCTATGTCTTCTTCCAAGGATTCAAGCAGGGATCGATTTCTGGTTTTAATATCGCTTTTTGCAGAAAAGATTCATCTTTATATTATTTTGTATATGATATATAGTTGGCTTTGGTTTGTTTAACGGCACATCAACACCTTATGGGTCATTTAATGCCGAAATTTAATTTGGGGAAATTTGAATTTTTTCTTTACTATTAAAATTTATTACTGGATTAAGTTTTTGCTATTAAAATCTATTTTGGGTTTTATTTTATTATTAAAAATTATTGCTAGAATTTTTTATTTTATTCTATGATAATCTATTTGTAGAATTTTTCTATTAAAATCTAGTGCTATAATTTTAACTTTATTCTACTAAAATCTATTTCTGGGGTTTTCTCTGTTAAAATCTATTGCCAGAATTTTTTATTCTATTCTACTATAATCTATTTTT
>CAHIKZ030000239.1:45000-117500 GCA_903632075.3 Acanthosepion pharaonis | reverse complement strand
GATCTACTATAAGAGACAAAATAATTTCTTTGCCTGAGGATGGCTGAATGTACAGCCGAAAGTACTAGCAGAATAAAAAAAGACCCTATACAACTTAAGTTAATAAAAACAAGGATGATAACATAGATAGATAGATAGATAGATAGAAACGAAGAGAATGATATTACATCGATGGCCGGATTGAGAGAGCGAGAGATCATGAACAACCTGGGATAGACTATACATGAATCAATTTAGCGGTTACATACGATGAAAACTTGCATATTGACCCTGTTTAAATTAACACATCACATACACACACGTACACATATGGTAACGCAACCATATTGAAATACATACAGAGAAGGACTGATATATATATATATATATATATATATATATATATATATATATATATATACAAACACATAATAACATATATATCAAGAGAAAGAAGAAAAAAAAGACAGTTGATATGGGGTAGTGAGATTGGTACCAAAAGAATGACAGATAATTACAAACAGAATGAGATTCGTAGAAATATATATATATATATATACAGAAAGAAGCAGATAGCTACATAGAGAGATACAAAGAGAAAGACTTTAGATAGATTGATAGATACAAAGAGAATGACATTAGATCGATAAATATAATCATATATGAATATATATATATAGAGAGAGAGAGAGTGAAAGAGAGAAAGAGATTGATACGATAGATACAAATAGAATAACATTATACATTCGTACGTAGATACAAATATATATATATATATATATATATATATTACGAACTGAATTACATTAGATACATAGCTAGATAGATAAAAAAGATAGGTACTTATAGAATGTCATCATATATATATATATATATATATATATATATATATATATATATATTACATATATCGCTGTATCCCTGATATGAATGACTTTAACCCATAAATATACCATACATTAAATATATATATATATTATATATATATATATATATATATATATATATATATATATATATATATATGCTAAAATATAGTTTAAAAGTATGATATATTTATGGATTAAAAAAATCAATATCATGGATACGACGTATGCAAATGTAAATCTGGCCATTTGATGTCAATACCCAGAGGCGACAGTCTGTTTCATGCTAAACGCAATCGTCAGACCATCATTTTATATATATATATATATATATATATATATATATATATATATATATATATAGCATATAGATAGATAGATACATAGAGACAGACAGTTACAAACAGAACGTCATTTGATAAATAGGTACCTACATGCATACATACGTACATATATATACATACATATTCGAGTGCATGTAAATATCGTAATTGATTGTGTAAATGGCAAAATATTTAGCAGTTACTCGAATCCGTTTTAGTCGATATCTACCTATGAGTTTGTGATTGATTTCATCGTGCAGCATATTTTTACGTCTTTCTCAAAGTCTACCGCCCCTTGCTTCTTGGTTACAAATCAGAACTACATTTTAAATAGTTGACCCCTTTATAGACACGACTTACGTATAATGTAAATAACGATTATACCCGCACGAAATCCGTAGACATCTGTTCGTCTCTATGCGTGTGTGCTCTTTATATGCGTTCGTGTGATTGGTGAATTCTGGATGAATTTTACTCGCGTTGTCTTGTTTAGGTTAGAATTTGCAGAACATTGGTGCGTCGTATGACGTGAAAACAGGTGGCAGTAGAAAAGTGTTTCTTCGTAAGTACACTAAAAATTCCCTGTAAGGAGCGAACAAGCATCGAAGAAATCCTAACGAAAATGACAACAAAAAGAAGCCTGATGCTTACAAATCACAAGGAGCCAGCTGAAAAACTTTGCACGCGTAATAAATAATAGGGTATTGGGAAAAGTAACCCTCACATGGGTACAATGTGGAAGAGGGTTAGGGGAGACTGCGTTCCACCTAGTCGGTGAGTTTGTTTGTATGCTTGAAAGGACGTGAGGTGGGTGGGGCATACTAAATAGTAGAAAAAATCTGCTAAGGTCCATAGGCGAAAGAACGTATTGGGAAACAATGATCGTCCGTATCCTGATGTGACGTGTGACGACGACGACGAAGAAGAAGAAAAAGAAGAAGAAGAAAAAGAAGAACGAGAACAAGAAAAAGAAGAAGAAGTAGAAGTGGTCAGGGATTTTACAATGACAGGAACTCAAATACTTAATAAAGTAACAGAATAAAATGATCGGCTACATTCATATAATGCGATATGCTAAAAAAATTTATCTCAATTGCTATGGAAAATTATGGGGGTTGACACTGGTGTTGGCATTAAAAGCTAAACATATACTGTAAATACTTTTATCTTGTTACTGATAGGAACGGAACGGCAGTCTGGCGAAATGACATCTGACATGGAAAGGCATACGAGACAGATGTCTGTAACGTGATT
This sequence comes from Acanthosepion pharaonis, assembly GCA_903632075.3. Classification (NCBI taxonomy): domain Eukaryota; kingdom Metazoa; phylum Mollusca; class Cephalopoda; order Sepiida; family Sepiidae; genus Acanthosepion; species Acanthosepion pharaonis. The sequence continues at coordinate 115,078 of CAHIKZ030000239.1, read as the reverse complement.
CATTTCTACAAAAAAATAAAAGGCACTCACTGACTTTAATTAATATTAGATGAACGGTTACGATAAACAAACAGCGGATGTGAGCACAGTTAAGCTGACAGCACTAAGTTCCTGTAAGTGTAACCGCGATATGTGACACGACACGTTGCAGGTGATACTGCCCAGCTGTCAAAAAATGCTATCAAATAGTGGGTTCTTCGCTAGTGAAAATGCATATGCAGTTTCTGTCTATATTTCTGAGATGAGGTATTATGTACAGTATTTACATTAGTCGGACTATTGTCCTCATCTTTGTCGCCATATTTGTCACAGCGTTTCGGCCGTTGTACGCTCCGGCCTTCTTCAGGTGTTGGAATTTCGAACTGAACCGTTTATTTCGATCACTGGGGTAGACTGTTCTAGTTCCACGTGCCATTGATGGATGTCAGTTATCAGTTATCTCCTGATAATTTTCCCTCTGAAAGTTCTCCACTGCCTTAACCAAGTATTGAATTCACGTTCTTTGGGCCTGTCATTGGATCTAACCAACGCCTTTATCCACTGTGCCATGTGTCCGTTGTGACAAATATGGCGACAAAAATGAGGACAATAGTCCGACTAATGTAAATACTGCATATGCAGTTGTTGTGACGATTTAGGAAAGTACTCTTCTGTGTGACGGTGGTATTGCACTGCCTGTATAGGCTGTAGATTTGGTGTGGAAATCCGCGGGAGGCATTACTTTCAGATCACTCGTCGCATAATTGTTTCCACGTGTGCGATCAAGTTACAATTTCCAGCAGAGTATTCGGCCACAATGACTATATTTGATGCAGCAGACACTCCGGGAGGAGATTTTAGCCATTTCTATACTTGCTTTTGTGTAGGGCTTTCAGACACATACGAATAATTGTATTTTTGACTTACATCTGAATAGTCCTGTATTGACAATACATACGCATGCAAACACACACACACACAGAAACACACACACACAGAAACACACACATACATACATACACACACATACACACACAGACACGGTCATACACACACATGCATAGATGCACACACATACATACACGCAATCACATGGATACACACACATATATACAGGCATATAGATACACACGTACATACAGACATATAGATACACACATACATACACAAAAACACCTGCACATACACACACACACACACACACACACACACACACACACATATATATATATATATATATATATATATATATATATATATGGCCTGACAATTGATGTAAATCATAAAACAGATTCAGATTCTCAATGTCATTATATATATATATATATATATATATATGTCCATATATATATATATCTGTTGGATTTAGATCCTGGCTTGAGGCAGTCGGATATCTAGCCACATTGATGAGCGAAACAGCAAAATAATCTGTGGATCACACACACACACACACACACATATATATATATATATATATATATATATATATATATATATATATATATATATATTTGTCTGTGTAAAAAAGTATGTATATATGTATATGTGTGTGTGCTCATGTATGTATATACATACACATCTATCTATCTATCTATCTATCTATCTATATATATATATATATGTGTGTGTGTGTGTGTATATATATATATATATGTTTCAAAATGTGTTCCTTGTTTGTGTGAATGACCATTCAAATGGATACGTTTGTAAAATATATAAAGATAAATGATCAGTACTTGTAGGTGTGTGATAAAATATGTGTATATGTATATGTTGTGCATCTGTATAAACTGTAAATGTTAGTATATGAAAATAACCGCATGTGTGGGAGAATCTTCACATACATAAACGCATATGATAATGACATTTACACACACACCCCATATATATATATATATATATATATATATATATATATATATATATATATATATATATATATATATATAGATAGATAGATAATGATGAGATTGAAATAGATAGATAATGATGAAACTGAGATAGATAGATACTTTATAGACAGACAATGAGACTGACTTAGATAGATAGATAGATAGATAGATAGATAGTGACATTGCATGACGACTAGCTGATTCATCCCTTAAGTGATGATCAGTGTTGATTTCTATCGCCTCAGTTTATATTTATAAACTCTCTATTGGGATTGATCACCCTTTGACAATTACATATATCAAATTTTATTCAATATGCACACACACACACATAAACACACTAAATTTCTCTCGAACATACGCGCGTGCACACACGCGGGCACACACACCTAAACATATAAGTATGTGTACCTATGTGTGTGCGTTTGTTTGTCTCTGTCTGTATGCTTCTCTGTGTGTGTGTCTGCGTGTATGTCTGCGCGCGCATAGAAAGTGTGTATGTTTTCATGTATTTATGATTTCCGTGTGTGTATGTGTGTGTAAGTATATAGGTATATCTGTGAAAATAGCTATAGGTGTGTATTGTTTTCTTGTAAATATAATAATATCGTGTGGGTGTCCTCCTAACTTTGTTTTTGGAGAAAATACGAAGCCAATGAAACGAAACCTCCTTCCGACAAAACACACAAAGTCTCTACCTAAGACACAACAAAACAGAAATCAGTTAACTCACCTGGATTCTTCCTGGTATTCCAAATTGGTTCAGAGGATATAAATATATATATAAATATAAATATATACATATATCTTTATTTTATTTCTTTCCAGAAAGATATTCCGTTCGGTATTATCTTTCTAAGTTTGAAGGTAAGTATAAACAGATTCCATACGATATTTGTAAAAATCACATCCATCCAACGTTTTTGACGATTTTCCTTGTAATTATAGTTAATTTTGAAACCACTGTGCAATTAAAATGCGCATTATACAATATAAATATACATATATATATATGTATCTATAGGTGTGTGTATATATCTGTGTGCAGTAGAATCTATCATTAAGTTTTTCTTTTGTGTTTTCTTTATTTGAAATATATGTTTTAATATGTATATGTCTTAAGGTTTGTGTGCGTAGAAATGTGTTTAAATAAATATAGATTTTTCTTTTAACTGATTGTACGTATTGTGTGAATCGTAAGTAATAAAAAAAAGATTTCATTAAGAAATAATAAGAAAGTTATTTCATTAGAGCTTATGACATAGTTTGGAAATCGTTTGAAACAACGTACCTGCGCGCAATGTAATTAATATGGAATGATATTGTACTCTTGTTTTACTACGTATACGCCGCAGAAATTAATGTTTACACAATTATTAAAATGTGCCTATAAATATAAGCACATATTATGAAAAGCTATAGTCACATGTGACTCGTAAGTACAGGCCAGTTCAGCAAAAACATACCCATCTGTGGCGATGTACGTACTATATGTATGTATATGCAAGCACACACCCAAACAAATATATATATATATATATATATATATATATATATATATATATATATATATATATATATATAATGAGAGAGTGAGGGAGGGCGAGAAATTGCTTGCTCAAATATAGACAAAGATAAGGCCGAGGATCTTGAAAGAAATAAAGTGTGAAAATATAGATTTAAATAGTCAAAACCCGAGATAGATAGATAGATAGATAGATATGAACAGACTGAGAACGATAGATAGATAGATAGATAGATAGATAGATAGATAGATAGATAGATATGAACAGACTGAGATCGATAGATAGATATGTACAGACTGAGATAGATAGATAGATAGATAGATATGAACAGACTGAGATAAATAGATAGATAGTTACGAACAGACTGAGGTAGGTAGGTAAGTCGATGTGAACAGACTGAGATAAATAAATAGATAGATAGATAGACAGATATGAACAGTCTGAGGTAGGTAGGTAGGTAGGTTGATGTGAACAGAATGAGATAGATAGATAGATAGATAGATTCTACAAAATCTTTTTTATATAATAATGAAGGTATACATATATATATATATATATATATATATATATATATATATATATATATATATATATATATATATATATATATATATATATATATATATATATATATATATATATATTATTATGATTGTGTAAATACTGAACTATTTATTGTACGCATTATTGTCGGTGAAGCAGTAAATTGGGATAACTTGTAAATTTTGAAACCTAAATTTTATAAAATAAAACATTGCTTTTGAGTTGAAATATTAAACCCAGTTGATGACTAAAAACTGACTAAAAATTTCACCAGAAAAAAAGGGTCGACATTTTCCCATCAAAGCCCCAATATTTTACTCAACATTGAAAAAAAAAAAAAACGTCCCTTTTAAAATTAGAAAAGTAAAAACAAAAACAAGAAGGCATGAAAAAAAAAATTATATTTTTTATGATCTGTCAATATTTTTTTTTTCATTTTTTTCCATTGTTTATTTTTTGGTTTTGTTTGGTATTTCTTTCCCTTTTTAAATTCCTTCTTTTCTCCTTCCTGAAAACAGTTGTATCGGGGAGAGTTAGGGGTACGAATGAGATCTCCTAAAACCACACCATATAGAAATCCAACAGACGTCTCATTAGATAGAAGCCGACACTCTAAAGAAACAAGGATAAATAAATAAATAAACCAACACCGATAATTAAAAAAAAATAATAAATATCCTTTTTCCTCACTCCAGTTTCAAAGCAAAACTGAAATCTCAAACTGTTCGAAATGTTTCGTCGAAGACATACTAAATGGTACAAAGACGACACCTAAGCCAGGTGTGCCAGGAACGGTAAGTCAGTTAGGGAGGGGTAGGTCTACGATTTTGAGACACTCGACTGATGTGGACCAGTGAAAGATAGCAAGGAAAGAACGGACTGGGATGGATTGGAGATAGAAACTCTCTTCGGCAAGGAGAAGAAGGCAATAGTAGCTTTAGCAGAGGCGAATTAGTAGCAGTCCTTGTTGTAGCGGTAGCAACAGTAGTAAAGTGCTTGTTCGCATCGACTCTTGTGTTTTCGACAGCACGATTTGTAAGCGAGGGGAACAAAATGACAGAAAGTATAGGTGTTTGTGCGTGCATATGTTTGGGTGAGCGATTGTGTACAGATATGTGTACGGAAGTTAGAGTATAAAAGAAAGAAAGAATAAAAGAAAGAAAAAAAGAAAGAAAGAAAGTAAGAAATACATAGAAGATTACTAGGCGGACAGAGAAAGTGAAGCAAATAAAAAGAAAGAAAGAAAGAAAGAAAGAAAGAAAGGAAAAATACATTGAAGATTACTAGTCGAACAGAGAAAGTGAAACATGTGAAAGAAAGAAAGAAAGAAAGAAAGAAAAATACATTGAAGATTACTAGGCGGACAGAGAATGTGAAACATGTGAAAGAAAGAAAGAAAGAAAGGAAAAATACATAGATGATTACTAGGCGGACAGAGAAAGTGACGCAAGTAAAAAGAAAAAGAAAGAAAGAAAGAAAGAAAAAGAAAAAAGAAAGACAGAAAGAAAGAAAGGAAAAATACATAGAAGATCATTAGGCGAACAGAGAATGTGAAACATGTGAAAGAAAGAAAGAAAAAAAGAAAGAAACAAACAAACAAACAAACAAACAAACAAAAAAACAACGAACAAAAGCGTTACTTGGGGACAAAAATGCTTGGGGATTTAAAAGAAAGAAAGAAAGAAAGAAAGAAAGAAAAATACATAGATGATTACTAGGCGGACAGAGAAAGTGACGCAAGTAAAAGAAAGAAAGAAAGAAAGAAAGAAAGAAAAATACATAGAAGATTACTAGGCGGACAGAGAATGTGAAACATGTGAAAGAAAGAAAGAAGAAAGAAAGAAAGAAAGAAAGAAACAAAGAAACAAAGAAACAAACAACGAACAAAAGCGTTACTTGGGGACAGAAATGATGGTGGATTTAAAAGAAAGAACGAAAGAAAGAACGAAAGAAAGAACGAAAAGAAAGAAAGAAAAAAATACATAGAAGATTACTAGGCGGATAGAGAAAGTGAAGCAAGTAAAAGAAAGAAAGAAAGAAAGAAAGAAACAAACAAACAAACAAAGAAATGCTAGGCAGAAAGAGAAAAGGGAATATGCAAAAGAAAGAAAGAAAAAGAAAGAAAGGAGAAAACTGAAATAAAGTAGAAGAAAATAGAAATATAAAATAAACAATTAAAAAAGATTATTTAAATCTGAATTATTGATACATTATTTAATTATCAATGTATTTTATTTAAAAAAATATATTATTTAAATATGAAAGAAAAAACAAAATGACAAATAATTGAAAAGATGAAAGAAAGCAACAAAAAAGAAAGAAGGAAAGAAGAAAACTGAAATAAAAGATGAAAATTAAAAGAACGAAAAATTAAATAAAGGAATGAAAAGACATATGAAAATGAATGAAAAATGAAAGAAATAGAATGAAAAGTGGAAAGAAAGCAGCAATTGAAAAATTAGAAAAAAGAAACGAGACGAGAAAATGAAAGTAAGAAAGAATAAAAACAATAAAGAGAGTTGGAAACAAATAAAAAACCTAAAGAAAAAAAAGTGAAAAGAAACGAAGACGCGAAACATGAACAAAGAATTAAAGCAATTGCATTTACCAGAAAATAAGGAAAGTCATTGAGAAAGGAAGAAAGAAAGAAAGAAACAAAAAAACAAAGCAAAAAGAAATAAAAAAAAAACAAGCAATCAAAGAGATCTGTTCCGTTTATTTCACCTTTTTGATTTTAACCGAACGATTTAAGTAAAATTGAAGAAATGAAAAAATAAAAAAAACTCTAAAGGAAAGAAAAAAAAAAGAGAATATAACTTAAAAGAAAACGAAGAAAAGACGGACGCTAGATATTTCATCAAGTTTTTAAAAAATATTGTACACCGAACGAAAGGCCCAAGAGCCTCTCTAGGTAGAGGGTTATTAGATGTGGATGTTTTAAGCGGGTACATGGAGGGAGCGTGATATGCATATTGTTTTATTCAGTCAAAGTGCCACAGTGCCTATATGGAAGATTATATTGCGCCATTTTCAGAAGAAGAGCATGATAGGCAACCGATTTTCAAAGACGGCAGTTTAAATCTCGATTTGAAACCCGTTCAGAACATTAATTAAAAATTTGCCACTCTTTCAGTCATGCAATAGTTGCATATTAGAAAGAAAGAAAGAAAAAGAAAGAAAGAAAGAAAGAAAATAAAGGGAAGAAAGAGGGAACAAAAGAATGAATGAAATAATGATAAAAGAAAAACAAAGTCAAATATGATGAAAAGATGGAATGGCTGACTGAAAGAAGGACGGATTTTGGATACAAAGAATGGAAAATTATTTACATTATTCGGACTGTTATCCTCATCTTCATTGTCATATTCACAACATTTCGACCGTTGTAAGCCCCGGTCTACTTCAGGTGATTGGAATTGCATTTATCTTTAAAATTTATTTATCCACTGGGCCATGTGTCCTTGAAAACACATGACCCAGTGGATACAGACGTTGGTTAGATCCAGTGACTAAACCAAAGAGTTGTGAGTTCAATATCAAGCTACAGCAGTGATGAACCAAAAAACTTGGAGACTTGAATTAAAGGGAACTAACTGAGACATCCGGAAGAGGCATAGCAAATGGAACTAGAGCAATCTACCCCACTGGACGAAATAAAGGACTCGGTTCGATTTTCCAATCACCTGCAGTAGGCCAGAACGTACAAGGTCTACTGCTGCCATATATGAACAGGAGCGGTCATGTCTTCACTTTCTTGCCTTGATATTGTCCAAAAGTGTCTCCACATCCTCGTGGGTGACGATTTTTTTTCCATCCTACAAACTTTTACTGACAGAAAAAAAAAAGATCGCAAATCTCTTACTGTTCAATCGCTATTTGCAATTTTCCTCGAAAGTGCTCAGACGAACAACATACCTTTGTTGCATCCTTTCTAACATTCATGACTAAGTTCCACAATACTACGCAAAAACCAATGCCAGAACGCATTTGGGTCTAGTCAATGGATCTAACCAACGTCTTTATCCACTGGGCCATGTGCCCTGGAGGACACATATCCCAGTGGATAAAGAATTTTTTTAAGATAAGTGCAATTCCAATCACCTGAAGAAGACCGGAGCATACAACAGAAGAAACGTCGTGAATATGACAATGAAGATGAGGATAACAGTCCTAATAATGTAAATAATACAAGTAATCATAATGCCTCATCTCAGAGATATAGGCAAGAATGGAAAATTAAAAAAAGTAGAATTGAAGCGAATAAAAGACGAATAAATAAAATTAAAAAAAAAACAACAAAGAAAAAACGAATAAATAAAAGAAAGATGTTGCAAAGAAAAAACGTTGAATGAAAAAGAAGAATAAATAGGAAAAGAAGTTGGTTTAAAAGAAGGGACTGTAAAAAAGTGAATGAAGAAGAAAACGAAAAAAAGAAAAGCTAAAGAACGAGAAAAAAGCAAATTATAAAGAAAGAAAGAAAGAAAGAAAGAAGGAAGGAACTAAAAGAAGAAAGACGCGAAAGAGGGTAAGAGCGAACGAAACGAAAGAAACGAGAAATAAAGTTGAAGAAAAAGAATGAACGAAACAAAGAAGGAAAGAACAAAAGAAACAAAGAAAGAAGCAGAAGAAATAAAGAACGAAAGAAAGAAAAAAGAGGAATTAAAAATTAACGAAAGAAAGAAGAGAAAGAAATAAAGAAAGAAAGAAAATAAAAAACATAGAAAACTGAACAAATAAGACGGATATAGAAAGAAAAAAATATTTTTAAAAAATTGATAAAGATGGAAAGAAGAAAAAATAGAGAAAGGAGAAAGTAAAAAAAATAAGGAAACGGAAGTAGAAAGAAAGGAAAGAGAAAAGAGAAAACTGAACAAAGAAGACGGATATAGAAAGAAAAAAAAGATTAAAAAAAATTGATAAAGATGGAAAGATGCTAAAATAAAGAAAGAAGGGAGGAAGGAACGAAAGAAAGAAGCAAAAGAGGGAAAGGGCAAAAAAGAAAAAGAAGAAAAAAATAGAGAAAGAAAGAAGAGAGAGAAAATAAGAAAAATAAGGAACCGGAAGTAGAAAGAAAGAAAAGAGAAAACGTAGAAAGTGGAATAATGGAGACGGATATAGATAGAAAAAAAGATAAAATAATTGATGAATTAAAATGGAAAGAGGCGAAAATAAATAAAGAAAGAAAGACACGAATTAGGAAGTCTAATAACGACGACCGAAATAGAAAGAAGGAAATAAAGAATACGAAGAAAATAAAACAAACAAAAAAAAAAAAAACAAAAGACCTGAAGGAACGAAACGGACGACAAAAGTAGGAGAAAGTACAAACAAAGAAAGAATTGAAGAAAGAAAGAAAAAATAAGCAAGCAACAAAAGCAAAGACGTAATGTCCAAAGGTAAAATACAAAGCGACACGTGCGTGTGTGAGACCGTCGTAGAGTGATGAATAACAAGATTTAGGTTGGTAATTCTTTTTGCTTCTTCCTTAATAGGAACCCCAGAATTCTTCCCTTGAACCAAATACGACAATATAAGGCTTGTGAGAAATATTCCGATAGCAATTCCTAAGAATACATGTCAATTCTGCCTAAATATTCTCCTTTGCTATCGTTTCTTGCGCTGTCTTAGTTTCTTTCTATCTATCTATCTCACACACACACACGCGCCTTTTCCCCGTTTCTCTTTGTCTATCTAGGTAAATTCGTGCTTATCGTAAAAACTGATCATTTAGATTTAACGTTCTCATTCATGTTAGCAAGAAGTGCGTTGTTGCGAAAGACCTGTGTTCGTTTTGAGTTAAGGTTTTATATTATGTTCAAGGTAAATCAAGAGTTTACTCTTAGGGTTAGGTTAAACGTAATGTTACATTTAGGGATAGCTTTTAAAGATAGATGTATTTGGTAACAAAGAAAAGAATACTGTGCTATTACGTGACATCTGTTCTTCTTTACGGCAGCGAATGTTGGACGATTTCCTCAATGATGAGGAAGAAATTCGAGGCGACAAAGATATGTTTCTACAGAAGGATGCTAAGGATATCATCTGAGCAACGATGAGGTCTTAGATAGATTACAAACAAGAAGGCGTATACTTAGATAGATTACAAACAAGGAGAAGGCTTATACTTAACATCAGAAAGAGGTAGTTGAAGTTTATGGGACACATAATGAGGAAGGAGGGCCTGGAGAATCTGATAAGCACGGGTCAAATAGAGAGAAGGAGAGACAAGAGAAAACGGCGGGTGACATACCTGGCGAGCTTGAGCAGGTGGATGACAGAACGTGGTCTAGTGTAGGAAGCAAATGGAAGAAACTTGCAGAGAGCTGAAAGGGATAGAGGGAGATGGAGAGCCATGATCGCCTACGTCCTGAAAGGACATGGTACTTAAAAAGAAAGAAAATAGGGTTAAAATTGAGGACTGTGTTTAAGTTAGTATTGTGTGTGAGCCGACATTTTTTTTATGGTTAGAGATGATTTCACTAACAGATTTACGTTTAAGGTAGAAAATAATTTGCGGTTAATTTTTACTTTAAAGTTAGTTTTAATTTACGTTAAATCTAAGATAACGTCAAGTTTAGGATGAGATTTTAATTCAGTTTTAGAAATGAGTTTCTCTTTAGAGTTAGATTTATGGTAACCTTAAGCTTCCCTTAAAGTTTTAAGTCAGTATTTATTTTAAGTTTAATGACGTGTCCACATTTAGGATAAGGCTTAAGTTTGCGTTAACAACTGGATTAGAAATTATTTTAAGGTTAAGTATATATTCGCACTTAAGCTTAGAGTAAAGATAGCGGTAAATATAGGATGAGAATGAATGTTCAACCTGTACAATGCCAGTGAGCCACTTAAGGTAGAGGGTTACCGTGGAAATTATATGTGGATATGTGGGGAACATAAGTTTTAATCATATATTTGAACAGGTTAAGATTGAGAGTGATCGGGGAAGCATCTACTTGCGAGTCGATTCCACAAAGTTGCGGTTCGTGGTAAGATGCCGTTCGAGTAGAACATACATATCACCAAGAGAATACGATAATTTTTTTCACTGCAATTTGCGTAGTATTGTGGAACTTAGTCATGAATGTTAGAAAGGATGCAACGAAGGTATGTTGTTCGTCTGAGCATTTTCGAGGAAAAAAACAAATAGCGATTGAACAGTAAGAGATTTGCGATCTTTTTTTTTTCTGTCAGTAAAAGTTTGTAGGATGGAAAAAAATCGTCACCCACAAGGACGTAGAGACACTTTTGGACAATATCAAGACAAGAAAGTGAAGACATGACAGCTCCTGTGCATATATGGCAGCAGTAGTCCATTTGGGGCCTGATCTGGCTTTTATAAAGCTATATTATAGCATAATGTTCACATGTGCAATATTTTTGAGATTTCCATTTCAAGATCCTTGTATTTTGACATGGCTTTTGTAGCTCTTAAAAGATACATTACGATCTGCAGGGACTGCCATTGTCAATAAAAAAAAATAGCATATTTTGTCCATCCGATCTCTAATCACGATATCTGGGGGATTATCTTTGATTATTTCGTCTTTGTTTATTGTAAAATCCCATAAAATTGTTACAGGTCCTATCTCTGTAACCGAGTTAGGGTAATGTTCAAACCAGTTTCTTGCAGTTTCCGTTATTATTATTATTATTATTATTATTATTATTATTTACTTTATTTAATTCCTTTGATTTCTGTTGTATACTCATTTCTTTCCGATTCCCAAATCTGAGACGTAAGGTCAGAAACGGCATCAGACGTGACATTCTCCACTGAACATATTTATAAAAAATAAAAAAATAAACCCTAAGAGCACATCCATTTTATATAGATAAAGCTCTTCACAATGTGTGAGTTATACATGTAAGAACAATTGTTTGTATTTCTTTAAGGCTGCCAAGGATCTCGTCAATAAGACATTCAGAAATCTTCCCAATCAAACCAAGAGCCCCGACCACAACTGGAATTATTGATGCCCTCTTGTACTACATTTTTGAGATTTTCATTACAAGATCCTTGTATTTTGATATTGTTTTTGAAGGTCTTAAAAGATACATTACAATTTGCAGGGACTGCCATTGTCATAAAAAAACAAAGAAAAAAAAAACATATTTTTGTCTATCCGATATCTGGGGGATTATCTTTTATTATCCTGTCTGTGTGTATTGTAAAGTCCCATAAAATTGTTACAGCTTCTATCTCTGTAACTGAATTTGGGTGATGTTCATACCAGTTTCCATTCCGTAAATGTGGCATATTTTCTAGTATAGATATTAGCCCACTCTATCATGTCAAGATTTATATTCAGTTGGTGCTAACACTGCATGAGGAATCAGAGTGTTACTGGAGCGGTAGAATGAACCAAATATATTTTTTTAGAATCTTAATATATGGATCGCATGTACGAATTCCGCCTGAGGTTTGTGTTGAATCTACGTCCCAACATGCACTCAACGTGCCGAGCCTCCTCGAGGGAACATCCGTTCATCATAATTTGTCGAAATTTAGGGTGCGTTCAATCCAAGGGCCCCAGTTACAACAGGAATTATTGATGCCATCATGTGGCACATTTTTGAGATTTTCATTTCAAGTTCCTTGTAATTTGATAGTTTTTGAACGTCTTCAAAGATACATTACAATCTGTTGGGATTGTCAGTGTCCATAAGAAAGCAGATTTTGTCTTTGCTATCTCTAATCATAATGTCAAGGCAATTAGCTTTGAATGTTCTGTCTGTGTCCCATAAAATTGTTACAGGCCCTATCTCTGTAACTGAATTTGGGTGATGTTCATACCAGTTTCCATTCCGTAAATGTGGCATATTTTCCAGTATAGATATTAGCCCACTCTATCATGTCAAGATTTATATTCAGTTGGTGCTAACACTACATGAGCAATCAGAGAATTACAGGAGCGGTAGAATAAACCGAATATTTTTTAGAATCTTTCGCTTTGGATCGTATGTAAAAAATCTCACTTGAGGTTTCGGTTGAGCTCAAGGCACAGATCGTCCTTAAGAGAATATCCGTTCATCGTGATTCGTGATAGTTCAGAGTGCGATCGATGATGATGGAACGTAACTAGTTATGTTTTCGAGTCATTGGATGTAACCAGCCACTTCTCTCCCAGAGTTAGATTGTAGGAAATATCAGCTACGAAGCTCTGTTTTTTTACAGCAGTGTTTCTCAACTTTCTTCTTAATTCAGGGTGCACATGTAGAATAAATAAAACTATGCGCCAAACTTTAAATTCTTATAAGAAAAAATTAGTCATGAAATTTGAAAATAAAAAAAAGAAGTCTCCTGAAAGAAGAGTTTATTTTTAAGACATTCCATCCTATATTTAAGCGATAGAGTTTTCCTTAAAATAGATTTATGATGAATCTGTTATTTTTCTTTGTAGAGAGACCGATAATGATTAATTTAAATCCGCTGAGGAAGGCAAACGGGAAAGGATAATTCACTTAAGATTAAGGAATTTAGTGACCAATTTAAAATATCAAATGAAAAAAGACTTGACTGAGACATCGAACCCATGTCATTGGAGTTTGAAGCTTTTTTTTTAAAAAAAAAGGATATTTAAATATAAAAATAATTAATAAATTGCTTTTCTGTTAACTTGTCTTGATCATGGCTAAATTTAAGGTTGCACCGTTTGAGAAACACAGTCCTAGGCATAATATTGCAAATATAGCTGCAGTACCTGTAGTGTCCCTCCAACTCTAAATGGTTCCAGGACTCGTAACGGATTAAGCTGCACATTCGTGGAGATCAGAATCAGGAAGGTGTACAGATGGAAGACACGTGCTTCGGGCGAATTTTGTGCGCACCAATCAAATGATTAAAGATTTCATAGCCTAAGCCAGTATTTGTCAACCGCTTTTAATTCAGGGTGCATTTGTAGAATCACTAAAACTCTGGGTCGCCCTTAAATTTTAATAATAGCCAGGCATGTCTGGGTTAGCTTTCCCAAAGAAGATTAGTAGCGCAGTTTTCATTTAAATGGATTTATGAAGAAAATACATTATTTTAATGACTGGTTTAAATCCCTTGAGTCAAGCAAAAAGGAAAGGATTATCCACTCCTTCTTAAAGATTAATCAATTTAGCATCTAGTTTAAAGTATCAAATGACAAAGACTTGATTCAGCATGGAATTCATATGCTTGGTGTCTCTTGCGTTTTAAAATAAATGATTTTCTAAATATATTTTGTAAATCACTCTTCTGTTAATTTGGCGTGCACCAGGTTACCTTTCAGGGCGAAATAGTACGCCCGGGAGCACCGGTTGAGAAAAGTTGGTTTAGAGTTAGTTTAAAATTAGCGATGTGTTAACGCTTGAGGTTGGATTTAAATGTAAAGGATAAAAGCATTGGCTGGATGCATTGACTTGAGCCAAATAGTTGAGAGTTCAAAACCCGGCTACTGCATTAGTGGAAAAAAAAATTACAAAAAAACTGGTGAGTTGAGTTAAAGGAAGATAACTGAGACATCCAGTAGAGGCATGGCACGTGGAACTAGAACAGTCTACCCGGATGGATGAAATAAAGGGTTCCGTTCGTAAACGAGTCACCTGAAGAAAACCGGAGTGTACAACGGCCAAAAAGTCGTGAATATAGCAACAAAGATGAGGAAAACACTCCAAACGGTATAAATAAGTTTAAAGGAGTTCACACAGACGGTAAATTTTAATTTAGTGTAATGCTTAGAGTGACCCTATATATTTTAAGTTAAAAGAGGAATCCCTTCATAGGATCAGTTAGCATTAAAAATGGAGTGGGCTGCTATTTGTATCTACGAAGGAATCTACTCTCAGGATTAGGTTTAAGGCACCGTTAAATTTAGGGTAAGAAATTAGTTTATGTGTAGAACGAGTTTATTCTTAGGGATATATTAACGATCTGGTTAATTTTAGGATGATTATTAGGGTTAGATATGTTGTAGAGTAGGACTTCCTGTTCTTCGTACTTCTTGATCTTCCCTTCTACTGTCACAATGGACTGCTCCTCCTTATAGATCAGGCAAGTATTCACACTAGAGTAGGTTTTGAGTAGTATTTGAGTTTACTTCAGTTATTCTGTTCTTTTCCTTTGTTTCCTAGTCTTCTGTTCCTTCGATACTTCTGTCTAACTACAGCCTTCCTAATTCTCAGCTATTTTGAACAACGACAACAGTACAAAATGTACAGTAAACTTAGTTTGAGCTTCATTTCATTTCATTTTTCTGGTTAAATTAAATGTAGTTCTCAAACTTATTTTGGGATAAAATATGTTTTTAAAAATGTAAGAAAGAAAGAATCCCGGTAAAAAAATTTCTAGATTATCCCATTGAAGCAACAGTTCCCATACGATTCTCGTTCGTGCGTAGATGGGTGACTGCTTGAGAATAGAGGGGTGTGTGAAAATAATGTAATGGGTAAGATTTGAAATTGTTAAACGGATAACCTAGTTCCAATTCCAGTTGGGTTTATTATATTCACTTACGCCCAAATACCATAGGGAAAGGTACGAATCCACCTCTTCTCCCTTCAGCTATGGGTTAATTAGTAAGAATTATTATTATTAAATCATTATTACGTCAAAAAAATATTACAATCTAAAGATCTTCTTCTCCTGTCTTAACGTTAAACTTAGCTAGCCACGATCACTGACCCAAACATACCATAATATTCCTTGCACCAAAACAACAAATTTTTACTCACCATTCTTACAACATCCACCATAATGTCACAATGTCTCTATGAAAAGCCTAACTACTCACCATATTTACAATTCATGTACGACAGCTAAGAACGATATTTATTCTGCTATGTACAAAAATGCGGCACAAGGCCAAAATCGGGAATGGGGAAAAGAACGGTCTTCTTCTTAACATTAAACTTACCTAGCCACTATCACTATCCCAAACATAACACAACAACGCATTATTACTAACCACTCTTGCACATTTACCATAATACTACAATGTCTGTCTATATTTCTGAGATGAGGTATTATGTACATTATTTATATTATTCGGACTATTGTCCTCATCTTTTTCGTCATATCTATCACAACGTTTCGGCCGTTGTACGTTCCGGCCTTCTTCAGGTGGTTGGAATGTCGAACTGAACCCTTTATTTCGCTCACTGTTCTAGTTCCACGTGCCATGTTTGATGGATGTCAGTTATCAGTTATCTCCTGTCAATTTCCCTCTGAAAGTTCTCCATATCACTGGATCTAACCAACGCCTTTATCCACTGTGCCATGTGTCCTTGAGGACATCTGGGTATGAATTTCTGGGTATTATAAACCTTATGTTTTCAGCAACCACATATGCTAGGCCATAAAAATCTCCTGAGCCGACCTAGCATAGAAATAAATACAAGATGGGAACCAGTAATAAGGAGTGCCAGAGAAAAGCAATGATAACAACATAGCTGCAATATGAGCTCTGGTAAAAACATGGATAAAGGCGTTGGTTAGATCCAGTGACAGGACCCAAAGAGTGTGAGTTCAATACCAGGTTAAGAGAGTGGAGAACTTGGAAAGGGGAATTAACAGGAGATAACTGATAACTGACATCCATCAAACATGGCACGTGGAACTAGAACAGTCTACCCCAGAGAGCGAATTAAAGGGTTCAGTTCGACATTCTAACCACCTGAAGAAGGCCGGAGCGTACAACGGCCGAAACGTTGTGATAGATATCCCGAAAAAAATGAGGACAATAGTAATGACCACAATGTCTCTATGAAAATCCTAACCTCAGCGAAGAGCGATATTCATTCTACTATGTACAGAAAATGTGGCACAAGGCCAAAAAGAGGAATGGGGAATAGGACGGTAATCTTCTGTCTTAACGTTAAACTTTGCTAGCCACAAACACTGACCCAAACATACAATAATATTCCTTACACCATAACAACACATTCTTATTTACCTTTCTTACTACATCCACCATAATAACTGTGAAAGTCCTAAATGGTACCCATATGTACAATTCATTTTCCGTGATGAGGAGAGAAATAAAACAACAAATTTAAATATTTAGCATAAAATTTACGGTTACATTCAGTCAGCTCGACCGTAAATTGCTGGCATCTCGCCGACAATCTAGCATTGCGTTTAAATTCATAAAGTCTAAGTACAACAGTGAAGAGATCTTCCGAAATATTGCCATGAAGTTATTTATAGAAAAGACACAGGGAGGCAACTTTACGGTGGGGGCAAAATGCCGAAATCCGAGACGCCAGTTATGGACCAATTATATTGCTATATATTATTTATACATTGCTCCCCGCTTGTAGCTCTTGAGAAGTCAATAAGCCGATAATCCACAACAGTCGGTCTCCCGATGCGTACGACGTGAGTTCACATCAAGTCGGATGCTATCTACGCGTTCGCGCTGTTTGCAATACCGGTTGAAAATCGTATCGACCAGTTGCATAGAAATAAAATAAAATAATTTAATAATGCTAATAAAATAATACAGTATAATAATATATTTTAAGTGAGAAATGTTTGTGCAAAGAGAAGGTCTTTGATGAGGCAGAGATGATAATATTCGAAATAAATAAATTGCGACTGAAAATATTGACTAAAAATATCCCGCAATATTAAAGCTCAGGTAATAGGTGATTCCGAACAGTTTGTATTGATAAATACATTCACCAAAATAACGGTTAAGTTCAGTAAATTGTGAAATATTTGAAAAATAAATCGATATATAGCAATATATTAAATAAATTATACATTGCCACTTATACTAGTACAGTTCAGAGTAAATTAATAACTGAACCATATATTCTGCGCTTTTATCGAATATTCACGACCATTTATTCTGGGTTTTATCGAATATTCAGAGGCAGTAATTAAATCGATATATTTTTTAGCCTGCCTAGTGGCTAACGGAGTTGCTACTGACACCAGTTTTTCGCGTTTCGTATTTGACGATTCACATGAATTGGCTCTAATGTGTAATATACGTACACATATATGACACAGGCCCATTGTAGGCAACTGAATGTTCCAAAATATCTTGATGTTAGATCCAAGTCGCGATTGTTATCTCATCTTTCACTACTTAAAAAAAAAAAAAATCGCACATCCTGGCTTTGATGCGCTGTCACAAGCCTCGCTCATGAACAGATATGTACAGTACAAAGGAACATGTCCACCTTTATTATTATTATTATTATTATTATTATTATTATTTCCTTTGGTTTCTGGTGTGTACTCATTTGTTTCTGGGTCCCAACCAGATACGTAAGGTAAGAAATGTCATCATATTTTCCACTGAGCAAAAAATATATTATTATTATTATTTATTTATTTATTTATTTATTTATTTTGATTTCTGGTGTATAATCATTTCTTTCCCGGGTCCGGAACAGAGACCTACAGTCAGAAATGGCATCATGGCATTTTCCACTGAGCAGTTTTGAAAAAAAAAATCGTATATATTCTAGCTAGACAAAGCACATCGTAAAGTGTGAGCTGTACTTGTGAGTACAATTTTTTTTATTTCTTTAAGGCATGGGCTACCAGGGATTCGTTCAATGAGTCTATTGGAATCTTTTCCAATCAATCTGAGAGCTCCGATTACAACTGGAATTGTTAATGTCCTCATCTGCCACTTTTTTGAAATTTTGATTTCAAGGTCCTTGTATTTTGATAATTTTATGAAGATCTTCAAATCTACATTGCAGTCTGCATATCAATAAGGAGGCACATCTTGTCTTTTAGATCTCTAATCACGATATCAAGGCGGTTAGCGTAGATTGTTCTGTCTGTGTGTATTATTATTATTATTATTATTATTATTATTTCTGTTCAGTAAAAACTCTTAACGGACAATTACTCAAAACCTTGTGTAGAAGATATAAGCTTTCTGATTGCGCAAATTTTGGAGTTAAGTGATATTTAACATGTGCGTTGTTAATAGTCTTACTGCCATATCACGTTAAAAACCTGGTTCTCGTGAGATCACCGAAGTTAAACAACGTTGAAACTGGTCAGTACTTAAATGAGGGAACACTGGGGAATAACAGATACTGTAAGCGTGGATGTGCAGATGCTATAATTTATAAAGGCTCGGAAGGAGAAATCGGAGTGCCGAGTTCCAATTTCAATCGGGTTCGTTCACTTATGAGCCCTTGTGAAATGTATGGATCCACCTCTTCTCCTTCCAGCTATGGATTAAAAAGTAAGACTTGTAATAGAAAATAATTAATATATCAAAGACATTCTGACAATCCCAAATTCTGTTTCGGCTTTAAATAACCACAAAACGGTGAGCCTTAAAAAAAAAGAATCCTCTCAATAAAACAAAACAGTGTTAATATTATCTTTACATTGATAATAGTCTCTGAGTACGAGAGCAGTTCCACAAATTGTAATTTAAAAAAAAAAAAATAATTCATGAACATTGAATGACAGGTTTTTTGTTAATCTTGTCTGTAAGTTTTTTTTTCATCATACCCATGACTCCAATTCTGACAGACAGACAGAAAAAAAGTACTTTTTTAGGTGCCAATTTCAAATTCAATCTCAAAATCCGAATATTTTTTCCTATTCTATTATAGATATATTTTTATCTGATGACAGTGCCGTGTCTATAAGAATGTACATCATCTTTGCAGCTTTTGTTGCTTGTTAGAATGGATTTGCTAAGAGCTACAGAAATTTAGGAGGTTGTAAAGAGCCATTATCCCGAATGGAGGCAGCACACAGAATAAGTCTTTATTCGCAATGTCGGGTCTGTTTGATGTTATATATCTCTTAGTTGGATGATTACCTAAATGTAGCTTAGGTGTGGCACACGGTCGAAATTATGGGGACGCCTAGTTATGATTGAACTCATCACTCAGTCGTAATTGATCTCGGGAGAAAAGCTTGCTAACCATTACACAACGTCGACGGGTCGAAATGATTTTCTAAGCGTTAGGTTGCTCGTAGCACAAGGCCGAAAGAGTCGTACAGCCAGTGAGGATCGAACTCTCTTCTTCTTCTTGTGTCGTAGGCGATCATGGCTCTCCTCAATTAGCAGCCAGTCATTATTGTACTTTAACTTTGGTCAAAATGAATCAAAACAACTAGAATTTATAAACAAACTGAAAAATAAATAAATATTTTGCTGTACGCAAACCGAAGTAATGTTCATGATATAAAGCTGATTTTCCAATAAGTTTATTATTTTTATTGTTCAGTACACTACTGTACTGTATAAACATACCGAAGTAAATCAGAAATGTTACAAATGTTGCAAAAGTAGAATTAAATTTATCTGAAACTAATTGACACAAACAATTGACAGAAGTAGCAATGTCTCAAGTAGATGTCTTGTAAAGATCTTTCTTAGCAACCGGCTTGTATAGCTATCAAGTTGGTGGGAGGAATCCTGACCTTTTAAGGTATATATGCACAACCGCTCCTCACTTAACGACATACCTGTTTAACAGACCAAACTTACGACCACATAGAAAATTTTAAAAAAAATTAAAAAGCCAGCCAGTTAGTATTATACTTCGTACAAAATACCTTCTGTCCTCTTTCTTCAAAATGAATCAAAACGAATAAAATGGATGAAGAAAACAGAAAAATAAAATTTTACTTATTTAGTGTATGCAAATTGAAATTATTTAGAGAATATAGAGCTGATTTTCTTTTTCTTTTTCTTTTTTTTTCATTAATATTACGGTCCAGTACTCTACAGTGCTTTATAAATATTCCAAAATAAGTTAAAAATATTTTTTTTTTAAAAGTTTTGTTTCGGAATGTAGAAAATCTTCTGTGTGGTGATTAAATGAAAGCAGTTTTATTTGGGAGAATGCTTTCTCTTTCTTTAAAATAAATGCAAAGAAATAAAATAAAACTAAACAAAAAGTACTTGTAATTTACCAAACGCAAACCGAAATAATGTAGATAATATGGAGCTGCTTTTCTAGTTTATTTATTACATTCGCCGTTGACTGCTCTACTGTACTGTATAAATATTCCGAAATAAATCGGAAATGTTACAAATGTTGCAAGAGTCGCATTAAATTTATCTGAAACTGGTTCACGCAAACATATGACAGAAGTAGCTATGTATCAAATAGCTGTCTTGTAAAGATCTTTCTTAGCAACCGGCTTGTATAGCTATCAGGTTGGTGGGAGGAAACCTGACTTTTAACGTATATATATGCACAACCGTTCCTCACTTAACGACATACGTGTATAACAGACCGAACTTACGACCACCTATAAAATGACGATAAACTACGTCCGCGTCCTTGGTAAAACGATAAACTACGTTCAACGTCAAGTCCTCCGATCAGGATGCTTTGAGGCGCGTGGAACCCCTTCTTAACTGGTGTTCCCAGGTCCACCTTGACCCGGGGTGGTAGCACCTGTTAAGATCCCAGATAAGGACAAATAGTTAACCCCCAAAGTAGAGACAAAACAGTATGAAAGTGTAAAAATAGGTTTTAATATCAGAAATACTTTGTAAAAAAATAACTATTACCAGCAATACATTTTTTAAAAAAATCACCTGCTATACATTTTTGAAAAACAAATATTACCAGCAGTAGATTATTGAAAAAAAAACATTACTAGCTTTACATTTTTGGAAAGAAAAGGGAAGGAAAAATTTTACCAGAAATAAATTTTTGAAGGAAAAAAATACCAGAAGTAGATATTTAAAGGAAAAATATTACCAACAATGAATATTTTGTAGACATTAAATAACCCATTGAGGTTGATATGCCGTAAAACAAACCAAACCAAGCCAAACCAATGTCGCATTAAATTTCTCTGAAACTTATTGGCACAAATATATTACAGAAGTAGTATGTCTTAAATAGCTATCTTGTAAAGATCATACATAAAGAGCGGCTTGTTTAGCTACCAAGTCGTTGAGAAGTAACCTGACTTTTAAGGTATACATGCACAGCTGAATTCTGAAAAATAAAGCGAACATCAGAATCAACCTGAGATAGGACAACTTCTGTGTAGGTTCTTCAAAGTCAAAGGAACAAGAAACGCGATATTTATGCTTCCTGTGTTTTATAGATTACGCAAAGGCGTTCGACAATGTACGTCACAAAGATCTCCTCAGTAACCGTGACATATTCAGGAAAGACATTAGAATAATTAAGAATCTATACTGACATAAACCACCTGCATAGAAACAGAAAATAAGTTCAGCAGATATACAAAAATAGAAAGGGATTTAAGACAAGGATGTATCTTCTCACCGGATTTATTCAACCAATACAGCCAGGAAATTCTGAGAAAATTAGAAATCATAACAGGATTCATTATTAGCAGCCAAAATCTTAATAATACAAGAGATACAGATGACACAGTGCTGCTAGCAGACACAGAAAGGAAACTAAATTTGTTCCTACAGAATATAGCGAAGGAAAGCCTGAAGAAAGGACTATGCATAACTAAAAAAAAAAAAGAAAAGACAGAATAAATTTCTATCAGCAAAAGGGTGAGCCCAAAATGCAAATACAGGTTTGGAATGCTAAAATAAATAATATCTGGGAATTATTCTAACAGGGGACGGAAAGTGCGACACTGAGATCTGAGGCGTATTGTGATGGCCAAAGATACATCACAAAAGCTAAGCAGAGCATTAAGGGACAGGGAAATTTCGTTGGAAACAAAGAAAAGAGTAATGAACTGTTACGTGATATGTGTCTTCCTGTATAGCAGTGAAAGCTGGAAAATCTCTTCAAAGGTGAAGAAGAGACTGAAAGCAACAGAAATGTGGATATACAGAAGGATGTTGGGGATACCATGGGCCGAAACATGTAAGCAACGACGAGGTTTTTGAGAGAATGGAAACAAAAAGGAAACATACTTAACATCGGGAAAAAGCAGGGGAAATTTCAGGGGCACGTAATGAGGAAGGAGGGTTTGGAAAATCTGATACTCACGAGACAGTTTGAGGGAGAGAGGGACAGAGAAAAGCAGCGCGTAACATACTTAATGGGCTTGAAAAGATGGACGGCAGAACGGGGATTGAGAGATTTAACAAAATGATGGAATTTATTAGTGCAACAAAGAACAAGAAGATGAGGAGAAAGATGATCGACTAGGCCCTGAAGGGACACGGTACATAGGAGAAGAATGCG
This sequence comes from Acanthosepion pharaonis, assembly GCA_903632075.3. Lineage (NCBI taxonomy): Eukaryota > Metazoa > Mollusca > Cephalopoda > Sepiida > Sepiidae > Acanthosepion > Acanthosepion pharaonis. Next base: position 92,034 of record CAHIKZ030000239.1, on the reverse strand, counting down.
CAACCTCTCCTCACTTAACAACTTAACTGTTTAACGGCCAGAATTTACGATCAAATATAAAATAAAAAATAAAATATCCAGCCACCGTTCAATATAAACATTTCGGAATAAATCGGAAATGTTACAAATGTTGCAAAAGTCGCATTAAATTTATCTGAAACTGGTTGACACACACATATGACACAAGTAGCAATGCATCAAATATATGTCTTGCAAAGATCTCCCTTAGCAACCGGCTTGTATGAAATACAACGAATTCATTGCCTTTCATAACTGAGTCTGGGTGATGTTCTTACTATTTTTCAGCATGAGCGTGTTTAATACGGCTATAGTAACATTACTAATGCTATTATGTCAACAAATACTATTATTATTATTGTTATTATTATTATCATTATTATTTTTGTTGTTGTTGTTGTAATTTTGGCTAATCCTCATCGCCAAAATGTTGTAAGCTAGGGAAGGTTACTGAATAGAGTAATCACACGATAGTTGGTAATGGACGATAATACTTAGGACAAGAACAGCACATATAGCATTCGACAGCGGCGCGTAGAAGAAGTAGTCAACAGCTAGAATTGAGTTATGTGAATGCCACAATGAATCTTCAACTGCAGAGGATATCTACCAACCACCCCATGCAGTCAAATGGGGCACGAGGCAGAATTTAATGTGTGGTTTCGAGCCCGTAGTCACGACCAAGAATTTCCAGTAGACCCGGTATAAAACGGGGCTGGGTAGCCGTTTCCCGAGAGAAGTCTTTGCCTCGTCTGGGGATCTTCTCTTCCCGGTGGCAGATACTTTGACCAGCGCAGCTGGAAACGAATATCCAACTGCAGACCAACACACAGTATTTACTACTGTATTTTTGTGAATGGGGACATATCCATTATCGTCCGTAGGTATGCTACAAAAATTGGAATATAGGGCATGTCAAGAGGAGTCCTACTATTTTTACCGACGGATCGTATGTGTTCCTCTTGCTGTCAAGGATCCTAAAACAAATTAAATTCTGAAAGAGTGTAGTATAAAATTAGCAAAGAATATATGTTAAAGATTAAGAATGGGTAATATATATATATATAATATATTATATATATAATATATGTCATATAATGCTTGTCTGAATCATCTTCAAGAAGCGAGAGCAAGATCTAAAAGGTCAGCCAATCTAACAGTGAACTCATCTCACTATCCTCTTGCTCCATATGTGTCCTTCTTTGTAAATCACTAGGGGGTTTGAAATGCCACTTAAGATTATCGCACAAAGTTTCATAACTGAATCATAAATCTGTCAGATCCTCAAACGTCGAAAGCGACGGGAGAGTCCTTTATTATAATATATATACATATATATGTATATAATAGTATATTGGAACATCGTCCTACGTGTGACGATAAGCTACATCCAAGACAAAGCTTCTGATCGTGATATTTTAAGGTGCGTGGAACCAACACTTCATTGCTGTTGTTTTCAGGTTCACCCTGACCTAGAGTGGTAGCACCTGTTAGGTTTCCAGCTCTGGTCAAATAGTTAACCTCCAAATTGGAGTTAAATACTATGAAAGTATAAAACAATATAGTAAAAACACCAGAAAAACATTTTCATAGTAATAAAAGTTACCATTAATACATTTCTGTAACAAAAATTAAAATACTAGCTATATGTTTTTTGTAAAAGACATTACTAATGCTCCTAAGAAAATTAAATTTCGACATTAAATGACCCAATGGGCTGATATACCGTAAAATAAACGAAAGCAATCCTATATTAAAAAAACAATTCAAATGTGTATTTTAAAATCGGACAATCTTTTCCGAACAGTTTAATAGAAAGGATAAGAATTTCTGGCGAGCACTGATCGGGAATATCCTCACTATATTATGCAACGAGCGGAATTCCTTATCTTCCGACCGGGTAGAACTCGATCCTGAAATGTCATTTATTTTCTTATTTCATTTTCTTTTCCTTTGGGGACGGCCGGTTATTGTTTGGAAGCTAGTAAACATCAGCCCCTTCATGATCAGATGCTAGCATTTACAGATTTCTTTGCTGTGAATAGATTGAAGTTCAGAGGCAAGGATAAACAGTAGGATTGAAAATTGGGTCGCGTTACAAAGGAAAAGGATATTATAGCGGCAATGGTCGCTTACGTCATGAAGACATAACATATAAAAGAAAAGAAAAAAAGAAAAGAGTCGAATAAATGACTGGCCGAAAGATAAATAGGAAAATTTTATGAAAAGGTAGTAAGTAAAAAGGAGGTTAAAGCAGAATACGAAGCAATAATAATTGCTCGTTCTATCAACCTTCAAAAGTGGGATTTCGTTATCCACGACAGATAGCTTTTTTGTCTTCACGTTGTGGAATCAGCAGATAATCGCAAACGATATCTAAAGCTGTTTACCAAGAAATTGACACTTTATTTTAAAGAATTAATTAACGTTTTAATCCTCTTTGACGTTGTCAAATGTAACACGTTTTAAGCACATGTCCTCCATCCACAAATTTAAGCGAAGAGAAACCTCAAATTAATGAAATTGACTCAAACTTTGATGGATTTCTCGATATTAAATTGATTATTTTTGTTTTTCAAAAATAATATGATCATTTTAAAAAATAATATTATTTTATTATTTTAATAATAGTAATTGATAATGTTTAAATGATAATAATGAAAATAGTGTTCATATATATATATATATATATATATATATATGTATTTAGTTGATGTGAGTTTGTGGCCATGGGTTTCATGTTTTCTGCGATCGTCAGACAAACTGATTCATTTTTTTTTAATTTATGGGCATTTATGGTTGCGTATATCGGTTTTTTTTTATGGTAGTGGTAGGAAAAATTGTCCTCGGGATGACACTTATACGTACGCAGACATACACACAGGCACGATCACGCATTGCAGCTCACACAAACATAAACATATATGAACAGTATGGGACTTGGCGTATATGCGCATCCATTCGTCGTTTCATGCATATGTACGCAATTGGTCGCTGTATTCAATGTTGTATTGTGTAGCGAACTTCTTTCCAAGTGACAGTGTCAACGCACAGATCATTCGTCTATTTTGTTTGCGTAATGTTTTCTCGCGCGTGCACACATACACACACACACACACACACACAGAGACACACACACACACACACACACACATATATATATATATATATATATATATATATATATATATATATATATATGCACGCGCGTTCAAACACCTTCTATCCGTCCGTTTTTTTTTTTTTGTTTCTTTTTTAATCTTTAGATAGGGTCGGCGATGTTGTTTTGTCCTTATTTTAAACCCGGTTTCTTGCTTTTTTGGCGATTGCACTTATGGAAATGGTAGAAAACACAATTGATAATACTTATTGGCATCTATGCGGTGGTATTAATTTTGATTGGTGGTGGAAGACTGTATAATTGTGGACTAATGCGGTATTGGTAATTGTGGTGCGGTAGTAATGGTGGAGATAGAGGGTGATATATATATATATATATATGTGTGTGTGTGTGTGTGTGTGAAAATATATAGAAAATAGGAAAGAACTGGTTAGGTAAATAATCTAAAGTTCCTTAGTATTTTAGTTATTATTTTTAAAAAATAGTGCTCGATACAAAAGTACAGCATAAATATAATATATAAATAAATAATTATATATATATATATATATATATATATATATATATATATATAATTCAGGAATGTTACTGTGATAACGGAACTGTGCGTGACATTACTCTTGGGAAAGGTATGAATCCTCTGCTTCTCTCACAAGCTATGTGAGAATAGCAGTACAGACTGGGTTCTATAGCCTTGGATAGCAAGCAACATGTCTAGGAGAAGGTAACACTTAATTCAAATCTTTATGTAGCCCAGGCGTAGCACATATTATACAGCTTAAGAAAGGCTCATTCGCATTGGCCCGATGATGTCGACTGAGATGGAAGATGGAACTGAGCTAAACTACCGAGAATGAAGCCGCTTGGCGCAGATTGACCTTTACATCTGTATCTCATATACACTAATCGCCCTCTGTCGCTGTTTATAGCAGTGCTTGGAAGGAAAGTGATCGTCTCGCCATATCACAGTTTTTTTTTTCAGTGGCCATTGCTTTTGAAGCAGATTTTGGCCAATGACAAGTATCCCCCGGTTTGACAACCACGGTATTCCACAAATGCCGCCCCTTCAATCACTTCCGCTTCCAAAAATCAAATCTCATTTAAAGGACACAATATTTTAAGACGTCATGGAAATCCACGAAAATACGACAAGGCAAATACAATGAAGTAATAGCGATTGATAAAATATAACACCTAGTATTAATGTAAAAAAAACAGCTTAAAATAAAAATATTTAAAAAAGACCGATAGATTTCAGCGACAGCATCCTTGATAAACAAAGGAACATTTAAAAATTGCATAAAACAGGCTGTAATAGTTAACTAAAACAGCTGTATATATATATATATATATATATATATATATATATATATATATATATATATATATATATATATACCAACTGAATCAAAATCTGAAATATAATTTCTAATATAAGTACGCTTATACCCTGATCTGTTTTGTATCTGTTATCGTCACACGTTTCTCCATCTCAATTTAACTTTTCAAAATCAAAGAACCATGACACCGGTAAAATTAGACTAAATAAATATCCTTAATATCTTATTTCCAATATATTTTACTCGTAAATGATATCGGAAAATATAGAAAAAAAACGAACATATATATATGTCACCTTTTTTTCATGTATATATATATATATATATATATATATATATATATATATATATATATATATATATATATGTATATACACTTTACCGTGACTGGCGGTTCGGATTGAGGAATCAGAGATGCAAGTTTGAATTCGAGGCAAATCCATTATATTCACGTACATCCTGGGTAAGTAATTAATCCTCTTCTTATTTCCCCAGCTATGGTTAAATACAGACTGGGTTATATAGCGTTGGTTGGTAACTGGTCTAGAAGAAGGGTTACTCTGCATATAAAACCTGCGTAGGGTTGTTTGTGGACCCTGTGTCACGTAGTGCACCTCATCCCTATATTCGGCCCTTCAAAAAGTGTGCTTGGTTCTGCACAAAGCCTTTACCACTATTATCAAATCATGACTGCTGGTGTCTGGGCTGAGGTTTCCTAGGATCTGGGCTGTTTGACCCTCGTACTTCGAATCCAACAGGCGAGTCCACTTTATATATATATATATATATATATATATATATATATATATATATATAAGAAATGGACAAAGTCCGACAATTTATTTATTAAAGACATTTTTTTATGTTTAACATTCTTTTTTTATAGATACAAGTATTTAAGTACGGAACCGTCATTTACGCTGACGTGCCTTACCGATCGGCCACAAAGGAGCGTTCGGTAGGCAAGGTCGAATTTACTGCTTATAAACTTGCCTACCGAACGCCCTTTGTGGCCGATCGGTAAGGCACTTTCAGCGTAAACGACGGTTCCGTATAGGATGCATGTTCGAATCCTGTCAAAGAACGAATATTTTCTATGAAAAATTTCTCGGACATTTAGGCCGGTAAATATTAGTTAATACTGTTTATTATAAACAGAGCATTTACTTAAATACTTGTATCTATAAAAAAGAACGTTAAACATAAAAAATTGTCTTTAATATATATATATATATATATATATATATATATATATATATGCAACGAAGAGATATGAACAAGTAGATGAAAAAAAAGTTTCAAGATATTCGAAGCACTTCTCATAAAAAAGGAGTTTCTATCAATAATTTTAATTCCCGAACACAGTGAGTACATTGTTCAATTATGGAATACTGACTGTGTTCGAAAATTAAAACATTGTTAGTGCTATAAAAAGTCTCTACATACAATTTACTAACTGAAATTTTGTATTTTACTTTAAGAAAAATTACAAAAACATGTCTATGATCTGTTTTAATAGAAATGCAGAACATTTGCCTGTAAAATATGAGAAAAAGTAGAGTACCCTGTAGAATTTCTGTAGAGTTAATCTGTATATATATATATATATATATATATATATATATATATATATATATGTGTGTGTGTGTGTGTGTGTGTGTTATGGTCCGGTTCCTTGTACCACGGTGATAGTCCAATAAAGATAATAATATAAAGAAGGACTCGAACACAGGTATGGAATAACACAAATATATTACAAACAGGAATATATACAAAGAAGTAGAAGTGTTAGTACGAACAATCAGGTTTAGTAGAGAGAACAATGTAGTCTCGACCAGTATTACTATTTCAATGTCTTGCAGTAATTGTCTGAACACGACTCTGTTTCGGATTGCCTCTGACACGACTCTTGACTCGACTTGAACTACTGACTCACATACGATATTCAGTCACCCCGCCCACGAGGGCGTCATGTGGTACAAGGCCGGTTAACGTGGGGTCTCCGAGCCCGTGGGCTCGGCCAAAAATATGCCCATTGAACCCGCATGAACGGGTTCAGGGTCGGTTTACATCATTTGAGTTATTCAACTTAAAAGATAGCAGGTGAAAATTATTTTGTGCCACACTCACTGTTTTCCCAGCTGAGCAATGGCTAGAGGAAAAAGGTTTTTAATAATGGTACCAACATTCATATTTGTGGATTCATTCTTCGAAGTTCATTCAAGAACCATCAAGAGAACGGTGAATAAGTTTAAAAAGGAGAGAACAGTAGAGAGAAAAACTGTGTCAGGAGCTCACAAAAAGAAATAAGGATCATCATTTCTACTAAGAGCTAAAGAGATCAATTATCAATAATCCATAAAACATTTGGCACGTGCTAAAGGAGTTTTAGCACTGACAGTCCAAATATCCAAGTGAGACATATTGTTAGTACGAAAATGATTATAGAATTATATATATATATATATATATATATATATATATATATATATATATATATATATATATATATAAAAAAAAAGAACAGTAAGATATATAATCCGGTGTTCTTATAGATATTTTTATTTTTACAAAATAGTGCTCAATGTAAATTTACAGAGCATAATATTATAATTAATTGATTTAAAATATGTTTTTTCGCTACACAGTTCTAAGCATGTTTCAAAAATAGAAACTAAAAAGCCCGAATTTAATTTTTGCAATTAAATTAAAAGCATTAGTTCCATTTCATCCTCAAGCGAATATTCGGGGCTTTTTAGCTACTATTTTTGAAACATGGTTTGAACTGTGTAGCGGAAAAAACATATTTTAAATCAATTAATATATATATATATATATATATATATATATATATATAAATATAACATAGAAGGCAACACTTAGAGGCGACAGTCTGTTTCATGCTATATATGCTGTTATTTTTGTCGGCTATTTATATATATACGGGTTAGTAGTGCATTGTGGGTATTTTATTATGGCAGTTATTTTACCGGAAGTCGTTTGTTTATTTATTTGGGTCAAATTATATTGCTTGTTTTTATTTTTTTGTTTCTTATTTTATTTATTTATTTATTAACGTAGTAAAAATTTGTTTATATCACTTATTTAACAGTTTTGTTTTGGTTTGAGAGTTTAATTAAAGTTATTTGTTCAATTTTTGTAATATATTTTCTGTTATATATATATATATATATATATATATATATGGCATTTATTTCAATCATTCATGAGCATCCGAACCACTGTTATGATTAATTAATGATGAATATCCCATTTTCCTTTATGATCAATTTCATCATGATACTTCTGTTAAGCATATACGTTCATATTGCCTAAAGTAGAGTTCAACATTGTTATAAAAATCTCGGAGAATTCCAGTAAGATACATTTACTCATTTCTAAGATACAAAGGTCCGGAGCTTAATCTAAAATTGGGTAGTTTTGCTGTTACATCCTGTATGTCTCGTGCCACATGCCATGTACTTCCTTCGTTAATATGTTCTTTGAAGGTTGAATTATTGAAAACCAGTTAACTATACAACTGCAAATTTACATCCAGCGCCATTACTGTCTAACTTTTGTACAATTATTGGTCGGGAAATGACTTGAGAAAAGTTGCATGGCTGTTATAGACTCGGGAAGTGAAATCACCGAACACAGTTCAAATTCCATCTTAACCTAATACAAAAAATCGTATAACAATATTGAGACTTAAACCAAATATGCCTTCAAAAACGACGGCGTATTAAAACTTGCATTCGGGCTGTTTACTGATTTTTACACCTTAACTACAAATTATGGATTATTTAAAACAAGAAACATATTTCAGATTGTAACAGATATGTCTTTTTTAGAGAATAGCAATACTTTTCCAGATACAAGTCTTACTATTTAATCCATAGATTTTGAGTCATGCATTTCCCTCTGTTATTTGTGCATAAGTGTTTATAACGAACACGACTGGAATTTGAACTCGGCTTTCTATCATCGCATTCAGAATAATTATCCATAACACCACCTGCACATGCCAGTATTCTGTACGGCGGTGTAGTGGACATAAGAGTCAATGAGACGTATTCCTGTTGGGAGTTTGATTCCTGGGTAAGGGATTTGAACAATGTTTCAGCAGGAATGAGCAATAACTAATATTAGATGGACAGAATAAGCAAATTATAAACAGGTATTTCATGTCAGCCCTCAAAATGGACCCTATTAGTTCATTTGGTTAACCGTTAATTTCCTTATAAATGCCCAACTAATCAATAGATCCATACATTTCGCAAGACAGTTTGCACCTAAGTGAATATAATGAACTTGTGTGGTATTGAAAATTCGCTCACAGAATTCCGTTCCGAGCTGTTACATATTTGACCACCCAACCATCCAATGTTCCCAAGCGGTCACCCATCTAAGTAGTGACTAGACTCGACGACCTTAACGGGATGATCACATGAGAATAGCTGTTTCAACGAGTTATCGCCACTTGCAGCTGAAAGAGAGACAATTTAAATATAATGCATATATATATATATATATATATATATATATATATATTTATATTTAAATATATATATATATATGTGTGTGTATGTGTGTTTGTGTGTATGTGTGTGTGTGTGTGTGTGTGTGTGGATGATAAAACATAGTCTTAGGTATGCTTTATTTATGGGTTAAAGTGCTCAATATCGGGGATGGAACATATGCAAATATTTAGCCGAAGAGTAGAGCAGATTCGCTATATTTATAACCCATCAGAGACTTATAATGTTTAACCTCGACTATTCCTAAAAATTTCTATTCCCGAAAAAACATTCCCACCCAATCACCAGCCAGATGCAAGTTCTCTTTCTCTCCCTCTCTCTCTCTCTCACTCTCTCACACTGTCTCTGTCTCTCTCCCTCCCATATTTTGTTATATATATGTTACAATATATATATACACAGAGAGCTTGTATGTGGGTGATAATGGGGTAGGAATGCTTTTTCGGGAATATAAATTTTTATAACATATATATAACAATATATATATATATATATATATATATATATATATATATAAACTTTTTTGTTATACGTCATTTATATATACGCAAATATTTAAGTATATGCTCTGTTTATAATAAACAGTATTAACAACATTTAGCGGTCTTAATTTCCAAGAAATTTTCATTGAAAATAAGTGTCCCCGGACCGAAATCGAAACTCTCTCCTACGCTAGCCTATATATATATTTATATATATATTTATATATATATATATATATATATATATATATATATATATATATATATATACATATATATATATATATATATATATATATATATATATATATATATATATATATATATATGTATGTGTATATATATATATAGAGAGAGAGAGAGAGAGAGAGAGAGAGACTTAAATAGTGACCACAATGTTGACATAAAAAAGCTACTATGATTAAAAGAGAAAATATTTCGCTAAGCCAACTTGTTTAGAAAGTCTTTTCATCGCTGGTTCATCCACACTCAATTTGCTTCTATTCTTAGCAGATCTTATTACAATGTGGGCTATTTAATGACATAGATTGTGGAAACAAAAAGAATAGCAAGAACCTAAATGAAATTGACTTGATTATATACTCAAAAAACATGAACAATAAAAATATAAAATGATTTTTTTTCTAATTTTTACATTTCCAGCATCTCTCGGTCCTACTCATGTGACGTCACAACAACGCTGTCCAATGAAATCCTTTGGGCGAAACGCGTCACACGAAATCTTTTCCCACTTCGTCATACATCTTTCTACCAAAACGGTTTTACATATATAAAATTGTATATATCGTTCACACACACACACACACACAGATATATATATTACTAGCAGTAGAGCCCGGCGTTGCCCGGGGATGTAACAGTAAGAGATAGATCAAGTATCGACCATCATAAAGACTGAAAAATAAAATTGACAAAGATTATTGCTTAAGGTTGACGGACTTGCATGTCTAAATTAGATTTTCTTTTTTTTTACCAATTGGTCAAACCCAAACTCAAACAAAAACATTGTTTTTAATCGTTATGAGTCTACCGATTGAATAGAATTTTGTTATAAAAAATTGTCTCGTAAATGGAATTTTTAAAGCATTCTGAATGTAAAAAAAAAGAAAAAAGTGTGCAAGAAAATAAGAAACACTACCTGCCAAAATGAAAGTGAAGTTTTGTTGAAGTCGGTTGAAAAATGTAGGAAATCCGATCATACACACACACAAACAAACAAACAAACAACCTGAGTTTTATAATAAGTATAACTCGATATGAGTTGTCCCTCTTTCATTAATGCCTCTTAATCGTATTTTCAAATTGATTTCGTGCAAAAACAATTGTGTTTTTCTAATTTTTGGCGCTGTCAGAACCACCGCAAGGTAATTTTACGTAGTCCTGTGAAGTTTTGTTGAAATCGGTTGAAAAATGTCGGAAATCCAATCCAATATATAAACGAACACACACACACACACACACCCAACCTGGCTTTTATAATAAGTAAGATGTTAATCTTTACTATGAGAGATTATAATAAAAGGATCTTCAAACTTTCATTATTCAATACCATGATAGTAATTCTTCAGGAGATAGTAAGTAAGTTGTGACTAAATGATTTTCAAGGAATTTTAAGGATTTAATCACCTGTTACTTTTCATCGCCTGAAGAAGTGCAATCATAGTATTGAAACATAAAAGCTTTTGTATAGCGTTTTAAACATGTTTTTATTATAATCTCTTATAATAACAACAATAATACTTTGTATTGAGCACTTTCTTAAATGCTATGAACAGTGTCATTTTACTCCATCCATCCATACTCTCCTTTGTATGTATATATATATATATATATATATATATATATATATATATATATATATATAATATATAATTTTTAATTATATTCCCCCATATATATATATATATATATATATATATATATATATATATGGGGGATATAATTAAAAAAAATTTTGAGGTCACACGTATCCGAGGATACCCGTCTACAATGCCTGTTAACAAACTTCTGTTGCAGAATTCTGCTCAGCCACATTTGTGATTGTTCAATACTCACTGTGTCCACTATGATGGCCCGACTTCTGTTACAGTTTCTGGGAGAGAGGGCGTTATCCCGCCGGATCAACAGTCTGGACAAGGCCAGTGCGCTGAAAGCCTCGGTCACGATGACTTCTGACTTCCTGCTAGCACAACCAACGACGGCTCCCAGAGCGTTCCTTCTACACAATTTCAGTCGCAAGGCTTAGGTCAAGTATAGCTTTTTCAGGGACTTTCCAAAGAGAGAAAACATCAAGAAGTCACATTCCTGACATTTGCAGGGGGATATTGAGCCAGGGGAACTCTCTATCAAAAGAGAGAGCAAAATTGTTATTAATTTAAGAATATCAAACACTTAAAATCGCATAAGTAGTATATTTTTTAAAACCTCTCAGTAAATAAAAAATATTACCTTAGGTGATTTTAAGTGTCTGATATTGTTTAATTAATAATATACATACATGCACAGACACAGAAAGAGACACACAACCGCATATATATATATATATATATATATATATATATATATATATATATACAGCTATGTAATATATATATATATATATATATATATATATATATATATATATATATGCAGCTATGCAAAATCTAAATTTGTATTGCTTTTTAACAGTGTTAACCTCTGACAACAGCTATAAATAATTCCACAATTGTTTCGCTGATAACGATTCTATTAACTTTTACATGGCCCCGACTTAATTTTATCATTTACTGAAGACATTTGCTCAGCGAGAAAGGAAGATTGATTTTTGTTAAAAAATGAATTACGTTAAATTAACAGATGCAAAAGAACACATTGGGTGATCAACCTTTCCACCAATATAATTACGGTACTCTTTTTAAAGATTTCTTTATTTCTAAAACTTGACAGCAATAATTAAAATACGAATGTATCTGCTAGCAGAAATAGGCACCGAGTTATATATATATATATATATATATATATATATATATATATAGTTAGATAGATACATAGATAGATAGATAGATGGATATTTGGGTATTTAGGCAGCAATCCTTCTTTCATGCACATTTCATTGAATACGACAAGCAAAATATGATATATAGTATAATATACTAGCAGCGTTGCCCGTGCTTGATTCAAAAATCGTACGACTCATACAGCAATCGCCATCACTTGACTTAAAAATATTTCTGCCCTTTCTTGCCTTTCAAGGATTGCCCTTTGGCGTGCTCATGTTGCTACATGCCTTACTTCTTGCCTATCTCACACTGCGAATTTTGTCTAAGCTCTATACTAAACATTAAATCTGTTACGAAAAAAGAACTAAACAAAATGAACACAAAACGATCAGCTAAAAAAAGGACTCGTAACTGGAAAAACCGAATGAAAAAAGAATGTTAACAACAAATACTTTTTCACACCCAACCCAGTTCTGCGGAATCAGAATCAATGTTGAGTTTAAGTAAGTGAATGAGCCAATTGGAGTAAAGTGCCATGCAGATTGAAAGTTTTCCCACTTGTGAAGAATGCAGCTATCGATTTTTTTGCAGGTTAGCATGCTAGTTTTAACATTCGTGTCAGACAGCTGTTGGCTCTCACGCTGGTCAGTAGAATCTTCCTGCCTATTCGTGACAGCCAGATATAGGCTCTCACCCTGGCCCGTAGAAATTGGCCGCAAAGTACATGAAAACTGCTGTAGAAGCATGAAAAAAAATCGATTGTTTCCACTATCGATGGAAGTTGGGAAATGCAAAGTCGGTCTTGGCTTTTTTGCTAACTTGGAGCATGTGCATGTAAATGTTGGTGCAAATGCGTCGAAAATGGCGGCCGTGCATTCGTTACACACACACACACACACACACACACACACACACACACACACACACACACACACACACACACACACACACACACATCCTGATTTTTATAGATAGAGATAATAGCATCATCTACACGCAAAAAATGGCTAAAAAAAATGAAAGCCTTATTAATAAAAGCAAAAAAAAAAAAAACGCTTAATAATATCAACTATGAACATGGACACAATATCTTGACAATGTTTCATCCTTGAACATGGCTAGATGTATGACCGAAAGCGCTCGGAATAAAAGAACATTCGGACCGTTTTTATATAATGTATCATATGAAAAGAAAAATATTAGTAGATCGCATGAGAAATTGTAAAAAAAAACTAAATCACATCACCTTATCTGTCGTATTCAATGAAATGTGCATATATATATATATATATATATATATATATATCACTATCTGTAACCACTTGAATGCTAGTGGCACTTCCGCCTTGCTTGGGGTGAAATAGTTTTCACTGTCGAAACGGTTAAATATGACCACCACTTCCGCTTCAACAGCTTCTTCGCTCACACTTCCCGCCAATGGAAATCCTTTCCCTTCACTTATTTTACTGATAGCTATAATCTTTAAATATTCAAATGTAATGTCAATCGACATCTTCTGATGCTTTTATCCCGATCTCCGTCCTTCTCTATATCCTTTCCTTAAAAACCTGATTTTATTCTTGCTCTCCCACTTTGTAACCCCTTGCGTGCTACTGGCACTCCTGCCTTGCTTGGGGTGAAATGCTCATAAAAAAATATTAAAAAATCTACATTCATGTGACAGGGCAAGATTCGCGTTATACTTTGAAAGGCTTGAACTTTGACATCATCATGACGGAATTAGTATTTTTTAAAATCATTTCGCCCCAAGCAAGAAAATGAAGCTACTAAGAACAAAGGCTTCCAGTATTTGAAAGAAAAACATTATCAAGATAAGTACAATAGAAGAAGAGGAATCAAAACGATAGTAGATAACTATTAATATTACTCTTAAATTTTTGAAGATTAATATTATCCGTTCTGGGTATGACGATAAACTACTACTAAAGTTTTTGACTACAAGGCCTCTGAGCAGGTTTTCATGAGCATGGAACCGCCTCTTCATTGCTGGTATTCCCAGGTTCACCCTGACAGGTAGTGGTAGCACCTGTTAAGCTCACAACTATGGGCGGATAGTCAAGCTCCAAACTGGTGTATAAACACTATGAACGTGAAAAAATAGGTTTTAATACCAGTAATAAATTTTTTGAGTATAAATTATTGCCAGCAATACACTTTCGAAGACGAAAAATATTACCATGAATACATGTTTGGAGATAATTATTACCAGCAATTAAAATCTTATCTTAAATAACCCATTGAGGTTGATATGCCGTAGAACAAAACAAACCAAAAATATTACCAGCAATAAAAATTTTGTCGGAATAAAATAACCCATTGAGGATGATATGCCGTAAAATAAAACAAACCAAATCAAACGAAAAATAGTAGCAGCAATAAAAATCTTGTCGGCATTAAATAACCCATTGAGATTGATATGCCGTAAAACAAACCAAATCAAATCAATGTTAACTGGAAGGTGGAAGAGATTTCTATTGGCGAGAAGTGCGAGAAAATAAACTGTTAGTAAAGCCACTAATCTTAGATCTAGATAATTTAACAGTAAATTGATGAGACTTTTTGCCAATCTAGTCCTGCGCATGAATTCATAACGACCATGTACCTTAACACAAAATTCCTCAGGTCAGTTACCATGACATTATTTATAGAACAGGCACAGGGAATCTACATTACGGAGGTGGGAAAGTGAATTAACATGGGATTCCAGTTCAGAACCAGTAATATTACAAATTCTTTGGATTTCATTAAAAAATTCTAAATATATTACAGAAACACCAGACTATATGTGGCAACAGTATTCGGGGCATGGACGTATGGTAGATTATAAATATGAAAGATAGATTATGGAGAGAAAAATTGTCTAGCAAGACACAGTGAAACAAAGTTTTTGACAGCAAACCTAGAAATTCATTCGATATAATCTTTCCACTTCATGTCAGCAGATCGTTAATCGGAGCAGTTGCAACACGTTGGTTCTCTTGGAAGTTGGCATTATCCATGAGGACGGAAGGCATAAAGAGTTCTCTTAGATGATTAAAAGATATAAATGTTTCGTTTTGGAGGTGTTAAAATTTTTTAAAAAAGCCATTCTTTGTCCCGGTTAACAACAAACTGAAAGTTTTTGACACCAATTTCACTGTATTGAATTGGTTTGGTGATTTGAGCGCAGATCTGGTGATGAAGGTAATCACTTCTCTAATTGTCAAACATTGAATAAAATGGCAACTTCTTATTTAAAACTTAGTAAATGACTCCAATTGCAGACCATTTTGCTATTGTGGTATTTCATGACCCAGTTCTTCATACAACCCCCAAATTAAGGTCATAAGGTTAATATCCGGGTTGCATCGGTTGAGCCTCTTCCCTTTTCGAGAGAAATCTTCCGTCGTCCCCTTTCAACTGAGTCGAGTATTTTGTCTGTCTGAGGCGTTGATTCGGGTAGGTTCGATATCAATTTCTTAACTGTTGTTTATGTTAAATTCTAAATCTCTGATATATATATATATATATATATATATATATATATATATATATATGTTTATACATTCTTTTTTTGGATACAAATATTTAAGTAAATGCTTTGTTTATAATAAACAGTATTAATAACATTTACTGGCCTCAGTGTCCGAGAAAATTTTGTAGGAAATATTCGTCCTCCGACAGGAATCGAACCTGTATATTATACGTAACCGCCATATAGGCTGACGTGCATTAACCGACTGAGCGACAGTCTATATATATATATATATATATATATATATATATATATATATATATATATATATATATATATATATATATATATATATATATATATATATATATATATATATATATATATATATATGTATATATATATATATATATATATATATATATATATATATATATATATATATATATATATATATATATATATATATATATAAGGCATAAAGAGTTCTCTCAGATGATTAAAAGCTGTTTTGGAGACTTTTTAACTTCAAGCTATTATTTGTCACAGTTTTTTGATATCAGCCGCCAATTTCACTCTATCGAACTGATCTGGTGATTTGAGCGCTGATCTGGTGAAGAGGGTAATCACTCCCCTAATTATCAAACATTGAAAAAATTTGTCAATTTCTCATTTAAAACTTTGTAAATGCTTCCAACTGCAGACTTTACTATTGGACCATTTTGCAATTGTGGCATTTCGTGTTAGAGAACATTTTCGAAGACAATCCACATGGTGGCGAAAATAAAATTAGTTTTTAAAAAATTCTATTTTTCCCTTAAATATGTCATATATTCCCGATGACAAATTCGGCAAGGAATAGACATATACTGAAATACACCAACCGTATATCTTTCTTGGTTGTCTTGTCTACACGTATGTATAGGAGGGTATATATGACGTGATCAGTGGAGGAATGGCGTATTCAACATTTAATAATTTTGCAGCGATACGCGTTTAAAGTTTTTATGCAGTCTTGATCAACATTTCTGTTCATGGTTGGCCAGAAGGCATTTTAATTGTAGGACTACCTTACAATTATGTAAAAAATAACAATAATAATATTTCTTAACAATTTATTACAGGAAATATCAGGTTTTACATAACAAATAAATTAATATAAATTTTGTTGCTATATTCGGTTTGTTAAGCATTTTTCATTTTCTCCTGTGTTATCGGCAGCGTTATAGAATGCTTTGGCTGCAGTGCCAAGTTTCCTAAATTCAACAATTACGCCATTACGCTTAGGCTTTGTTATCTCTCTTTTCCATTGTTTTCCTTTTTTTAGATCACTTTCTTCCAGTCATTTTGATGGGCAGTAGCGTAATCTAAAATTTAGAATGATCTTATTCCACTTCAAAAATAAAACCTGTTTAAAGAAATCTTTTAAATTAATATATGACCTAAAATAAAATGCTTTTGACCCAAAAAAATTTTTATGATTTCACTGAATATGGAATAATAATGTAGTGTTGTTGTAGAGTAGTTTTCACAGTGGAGGCTTGTATTTTGCTAAGTCGGTCCTAAAAAGGGTCTGACGTACAAAACGTTAGGAACTTGAAATAAGAGTTAATGACGCAGCAATCTAGTTGTGATGGTTGATACTTCAATGTCCGATATCGACTGACTCGCTCAACTCCACTGAGCTCAAATGTCCACTGCTACTACTAATTATTATCTGTGGGAGAGTCCATTACAATAGAATAGGCAATGTTCTGGTATAACAAATGTAATGTTATGATATTTCTCAGACAAATCTACGTTTTATGTTATCTCATTGCATGCTTACGAAATATAAAACTAAATTGAGCTTGTAATATTGTGTAATCGGCTGTAATTTTTTTTTTTGTAAAATACTTGGATATGATAAAATTAATAATTTCCAGTGAAAAAAAAAAGTATTTTTTTTTGTTTGTTGTGCCCCTCCTCCTCCTCCGAAGACGTCATATATTCAACAGTAAAAAATAGTGCTAACTGATATCTGGTAGATTTTTGTTCATTGTAGGAATATTTGTGTTTATTGTTACAATATCTATTTTAGCAAACCCTCGTTACACTGTAAGTTTTCCCTTTTCTGTAGCAAATAAAATAGACAACATTCAATGAATGCACGTCTCTGGGTGAACATCAGTAAGCCATTTTGTTTTTAAGCCGATCTCTCCGTCTGTCAAAGGCTCACCCTCTGTATTGTCCAGTTATCATCCTTGGCAATGGATTTCACTGCCCACCACTCTTTTAGCAGGCCTGCCTTTATATGATACGCGGCCGCTTTTTGACATGCGCCACTCTGTTGATCGATAGAAGATGTTATGTGTCTGTTTATAAACGCACCTGTCTATTCCACTCGGAACGTATGCCTCTCAAATAATTACCATTGATTTTCCTGTTTTAGTAAATTCCTTGCAATCATCTTTAGAGTCTGTCAGTAACTCGATAGTTTCGTACTTCAAAATGTTGATCGTAGCAGAAGACTGAGAATATATATATATATATATATATATATATATATATATATATATATATATATATATATATATAAAAAGGCTCGAACACTAATATTCCATGGTTATCATTTATTACATTGGAATCGTAAACACGATCCGATTCATCAGATCTACAAATTCAAAAAGAAATCGGAAAATATAACTCCAGGTATAAAAAATAAAATTTAATGAGAGTGTATGTGTGGGAGTGGGAAACAAGTGTGAGAAGGAAATGTATGAAAGCTCTAGAGAGAGGGTGTAAGAGAAGAAAGAAGAACAGACAGGCCCAAAGGTGAAGGTGGGGATTAAAATTTAACAGAGCGAACTTTTAAAGAGGGGAGTTAAATAATGGTTTAAATAAGTGAGATACAGATAAATATGAATTATTTTTCGATGCATAATCCGCTACCGATTCGCTGACCTAAAATTAAAATTAAAAAACAGACACCGGAAACGTGTGGATACATTTCTCGTCACACTACGCACAATAAAAAACGATATGATCTAAATTTAAAATTCAGATTATGAGAGAGAACAGAAAAAAAAGTGGGGGGTCAAACTAAAAACAAGGACATTTATAGGAGAACTGATGTGTAATCAAGAAAATTTGACAAAGCAAGTAATATCATCTACAGGTTACAAGTTTAATATAAACATAAAAATTAAAGAATATTTAATCTAGTAAGGACCTACTATTTATATACCCCAAAACACATATGTAGATACAAACATACAAAACAACATATGTATATATCTACTCGCGCAGATATACATATACATATATATACTTACTCTGTCCTGGACATTGAGTTCTACCTGGATTCTATCTTTTTTTTGAATTTATATATATATATATATATATATATATATATATATATATATATATATATATATATGTATATATATATTATTATGTTGTGCAAAAATAATGACGTAATAATGTCGTTTATTGACGTACTTTTCTACGT
Organism: Acanthosepion pharaonis; assembly: GCA_903632075.3. Lineage (NCBI taxonomy): Eukaryota > Metazoa > Mollusca > Cephalopoda > Sepiida > Sepiidae > Acanthosepion > Acanthosepion pharaonis. The sequence goes on along the minus strand of CAHIKZ030000239.1, from coordinate 72,565 downwards.
CAAAAAACGACATTCTTACGTCATTATTTTTGCACAAACCTAATATTTAAAAAACTAATGGACGTTATAAAGTTATTCAATTAAAATAACAATAAAGCGCTCATTATTTTTTTTTAAATAAAGCGTTAAGAGGTCATTTGATAAAAATCGCCTGAAGATACCGTATGGTTGAAACCAAGGTAGCTGATTCAACTGATCTCTTGATTTTTAAAGTTAAAGGCTCCCCATGTTATTTTTACTTTTATTTTATTTTTTCGCACGAGTATTGAGCAATTTTAATATTACTGTTTCCTGGCCTGATTCAACAATAATCATTAACCTTATATATATATATATATATATATATATATATATATATATATATATATATATATATATATATATGCGCGTGTGTGCGTCGACTATACTATACATCATTGTACATTTGGGATATAATCCTTTAATTAAATATGTTTCATTTAAGCCCATTGGCGAGTTATTTTTTCTTTTGCCTAATAAGTGGCTTGATGCCGAGTAGACACATATAAAGCAACATGCTGAGATTATGAGTAGTGTTCTGGACCGATCATGGTAAATAGTTGTCATCAACTATCTCCTTGAAAATGACCATCGATTTTCAAAAGTACCCGGAAGATTACACACAATTTCAGCTTGCTGCTTACCCGTTTTCACCTTACTTCACACGCAGACCTTCCTTGTTCGTTATATTTAATAATACTAATACTACTACTAATAATAATAATAATTTTGATTTGTTAAATATTTCCCTATATGTTTGGATTTGGCCCTCGGACAAAAGACAGCTAAATAATCCTACATCAAGAGGAGTAGCAGCAGGAGCAGTAGCAACGGGGTAATAAACTTGTTGTTAAAGTCCGTTTTTCTATTGTTGATTTTGCTAACTTAGTTACAGCAAATATTATTATTATTATTAATAATAATAACAATAATAATAATAATAAATAGGAGTGCGCGTGAAATTGTTAGCCAAGATTAAAGAAAACAAGAAACGGACATATTATTCAGTAGGTTATGTGTGATACACGCTTAGGATGCATGACTGACGAGGCAGATTTTTACCGCAGTAGACCAGTTTTCATCCAAGGCTATAGAACCCGGTTTGTCCTGCTATTTACCCATTTTTTCATAGCTGAGGGAGAAGAAGAGGATTCATACCATTTCCAAAAATATTAGCAGGTAAATAAATGTAATGGATCTGATTAGAATTCGAACTTGGCTCATCCGATTCCTCAATCCGAGCCGCTATCCATTACTCCACTGTGCTTCCTTTAACAACATAAGCATATGGGTTAAACAGATGAATTTTTTTTTCTTTTGCCCCCAGCCACTTAACTCATTCTTTTGGTGTCTTTTTAAAGTGACACATGCTTTTTTACTTATATTGTGACCATTTCATTTAAATCTTCGTTGTTTCAGTCATGTTTAAATCGTGGTACACTTGGAAGGCCTTTTGTTCGATCTGGTGGTTGAAAAGTTTAAATCGATCCCTATAAGCAATATTGAAGAGCATATATAAATCGAGGTGGTCACCAACCACAGTGTAGCGATAGAAACTGGTACCTTAGAACACGCTTTGATTTTGTTAATGAACATAAAATAAATATTTATAATATATGGTTTACTGCTTTATTGTCTTTTGTCTGTTGTTTGTAATATAATAATAATAATAATAATAATAATATATAGGCCAGCTTTCCCTGACGATCCGCTTAGGTGAAACCTGGGTAGGTTTGTCTGGCTCACTAGGTTTATCTAGGTCTGCTCTACGGTTGTATTGAGCTCTTTTGTTAGTTAGTTGTTTATTCGTATCGGGGTTTTTTCTTTGGGCTTCAGACCTGCATCTGTGCGATTTTTTTCGACAGACTTTCATGTTTCTAGCTCTTTCTTTTTTTAAAACCTTTTTGTTTCCTTCGAGATTGATTTGATTATTGGCAAATCAAAAATTCGAGGTTTTCAAACGAGTATAGTTACCTATATATATATATATATATATATATATATATATATATATATATATATATATATGTGTGTGTGTTTGTTTGTTTGTTTGTATATATATATATATATATATATATATATATATATATATATATATATATAAAGTAACTCAATTTAAACAACTTAATTCAATCAGAGAACATTGCATTGCATCTAGACATGTAGTTCTGTTGTTACTACTTCGATTTCTAACGTGGTATGAATTCATAGATCTGCATCTTGAACTTACGACCTGCGTCTACTATTCCGCGACAGTTATCGTCACATACCAATCTTTTATGGCAAAATAACAGAATATCATATTTGATGGCGAATATCTTTGTTTAAATATCCGCAAAACCACTCTGAAGATGGCTCATAAGGGGGCAGAAAGCTTAGATCAAGCATCACCTTATTAAAAAAAAATAGCTAAATATCTTTATTTTCGCACGAAATTAAAGAATATATACGAGTTTAGAAAGGCTCATGATCAAACATAATAGTTATTCAATGTCTTTCATATTTAACAATATATCTTTATATATAAATATATGTGTGTGTGCGTGCGTGCAATGGTGTGTGTGTTCGTATGTGTATTTAGGCAGCAAATTCTTTTTCAGATATGTCTCACTGAATAAATGTGATTCTCATTGTTACAGTGCATATCTTGTCACACTTAACTGTAATACACGAAAAAATATTCGTGAATATGAAAGGATAATGATCAAAATATGCAGACATAACGTTTGTAACTTATTCAATGACCCCACTCCCCGGCACACATAGATAGATAGATAGATAGATAGTGAGAGAGAGAAAAAGAAACAGACAGACAGACAGGGACAGTGAAAGAGAGACTGAGAGAGAGAGAGAGAGGGAAATGTTGTGTGCCGAAGAAACCAACTACATTGGCAAACCTTAAACAAGAAATTTGACGATTGATTTCCCGGTTTTTTCTAAAGTCTTCTCATTCACTTTCACTCCCAGTGGCACCTTCGCGTCTTTGTGGCATTATCGACTTCCTTAGAGTCAATAGATTTAGAACAATTATTGAATATAAGAGCTAACCATATAGTACAACACGAAACCTACAATTACCAATTTATTTTAATGGACTTTTTAAAGTAATAATTATTAAAATTGTAATCATAAGCAGGGCCACATCCAGTGGCCGGGCTGTATTTGCCCAGCGCTAGTATAAAGTTTTCAGTTGCAAAATTCCCGATAGATTACCAATTAGGATAGACACATAAAGAAGACTGAAATGAAATGTTAAGAGATTGAAAATCAAGATAAAGGCACTAGTGTGAACGAATATTAGTGTGTAATGATCTCTATGTCGACACGCACACGCGTCTGATGCAAGGTAGACTGTTTGTAAGCCAGTAATACTTATCTAACATATATCTATAAAACGACGAGTTGTTGATGGCATTAAACATTCATGGGATCTCTTTCTTTTTTTCTTTCTTTTGTGTATGTGTGTGTGTGTGTGTGTGTGTGTGTGTGTGTGTTTATTTTCCTATATCTCATAGTGGCCACACCAGTCATTTACTCGTTCTAAGGTATTTTAGGATTTTGAAATACAAACGGATCATCTGACCCTCGCTCTGCCAGGAGACCAAATCTAACTGTAAACAAACCCCCCGAAATTCTTTCCAATAGATGGCGTGGTCATGATAAACAAAGACGTGAACAGTTCTCAAATAATAGATGGCACAGTTCCAGCAGACGCCTGGCCCAACAGAACGAAAATGGCGAAGAGCTAAATATACGTCAGAAACTTGCAAGACAACGAAGGAATTATGGAAGGTGACGGTTAGAATTAGACTAATAAATACAGGAGAACTTAGGAAGGTCTTCATAATTCCTGCAGAAGATTTTTTTAAAAATCACTGAGGCAATTAGAAATTCGAGGAAGAATTTAAACTTAATTAGACTATCTTTTTCCAGGCGTTGGTCAAAATATTTCCCCAAAATGTCCTGTGATATCTTTTAATAAATCTTGTGTTTTTGTTATCTGTGCTGGAACTTGTTCCTCCATCCATTTACTCAAGTGAAGGTTATACGTTGTTTTCTTCTGTTACTCTTGCCTTCAATTTGTCCTGTGACAAAAAAAGGTCATGTGGTTGCTCCTAATAAATCTTTTGTTATTTTTTTATCTGTCGTATACCTCGTTCTTCCATCCATTTACTCAACGGTAGGTTTTCTTCTGTTACTCTTGCCTTCAATTTGTCCTGTGACAAAAAGGTCATGTGGTTGCTCCTAATAAATCTTTTGTTATTTTTTTATCTGTCTTATACCTCGTTCTTCCATCCATTTATTCCACGGTAGGTTTTCTTCTGTTACTCTTGCTTTCAATTCGTCCTGTGACAAAAAGGTCATGTGGTTGCTCCTAATAAATCTTTTGTTATTTTTTTATCTGTCTTATACCTCGTTCTTCCATCCATTTATTCCACGGTAGGTTTTCTTCTGTTACTCTTGCTTTCAATTCGTCCTGTGACAAAAAAGGTCATGTGGTTGCTCTTAATAAATCTTTTGTTTTTTATCTGTCTTATACATTGTTCTTTCATCCATTTACTCAAGGGTAGGTTTTCTTCTCTTACTCTTGCCTTCAATTTGTCCTGTGACAAAAATCACTGAGACAGTTAGAAATTCGAGGATGAATTTAAACGTATGTAGACTATCACTTTCCAGGCGTTTCTGCACAATGTCATGTGGTATTTCTTTTTTTTTTTTTATCTGTCTTATACCTTGTTCTTCCATCCATTTACTCAAGGCTAGGTTTTCCTCTGTTCCTGTTGCTTACAATTTGTTCTGTGGGCATGATAATTTTCAGTTTATCTTTCTTCATTATTGTGCCGTAGAAATTTCAAATCTCTTCTTGATGTTATGTGTTCATTTTGTTTCCATTTTCTGTATTATCAGCGAAAAAACTTATGGGTTCGAATCGAAAATTGAATGGTAAATTCTTCTTTCAATATTAACTCGAGAATGTGAAGGTAAGGCGTTACTTTGAAGTTAAAATAATAATACCGTAATTCCTCACGAGTAATACGCATTTTTTTTTCTAAATATAAGCAAAATCAGGGGTGCTTATAATGTACAGCTACAAAAAATCTTTAAAAAATAACAGTAAAATAAAATAGGAAGTATCGTAAAAATAAATAAGAATAATATTATCCTATGTTTAAAACCATTTTTTTTTTAAATTAAGAGTAGGAAACGCTGTCCGCACTGATATTGGAGAAGTACAATTTATAAGGTTTGATTACCAAACAAGGAGTGCGTATTATGCGTAAGTAGAAGCATTTTCTCACATTTTCAGCACAATTTTAGGTGTGCGTATTATGAATGAAGGCGTATTATACGTGGGGAATTACGGTAATTATTATTTAGACTATAGCATTATTTCAATCGACAAAACTATGAAAGAGAAATATCAGAAATTGTGAATATATGTTTATACTTAATGCTCAGAAAAATTATCGCAAATACAACAATGTTGACATAGGCAGGCTGGAATTAATGCCTGACTTTCGATAAATCTTTTCAAAAGTATTTTCATAAGACAGTAATTAGCAAAGCATTTAGATTTTATATAAAATAGATTTATTACGTTGGAAAAACTTGCATTAATTCCAGACTTCTGTTGAATTCGTTTGCCCTTTTTTTATTTTTCGAAAGCATTAGCAATGCATTTACTTTTTACAGACAATGAAATAGTTTTTCATTGTATATTCTGGCATTAATTTCTGATTTCTGATAAATTCGTTTAACCTTTTTTTATGTTTTTAAAAACATTTCTATAGTATAGCAAATCCATTAGCAATGCATTTCCATTTTACATTCTATAGATTTATTCTGTTCGTAATACTTGTGTTAATTCAGGACTTCTGGTAATGTCGTTCGTTTTCTTTTTTCGAAAATATTTCTATGATAAATTCATTAGCAATGCATTTATATTTGACATACAATAGAATTATTTTGTTAGTAAGGCTTGAATTAAAACCTGATTTTCTAATAAATGTTTTCATCCATTTTTCCAAACTATTTCTACTTAAAAGTCATTACTAACAACAGATTTATTCTATAAGAAATGCTGACATTGAATTCTGATTTCTGATCACTTCAAACAACCTTTTCTTTTAAAAAGCATTTCTATCTTAAATTCATTAACAATGCATACACATTTTTTATACAATAGACTTTTACATACAATAGCCTGTTATTAATTTTTACAGTAATCCCTGGATTCTGATAATATCGTTACCAATCCGAGTCAAATAATAAAGGCGACTATGCTGGTGACATAGGTATTCATAGTTTTGATGAGAGTTATCTTGAATAGAAAATGAATATTGTTGTGAGACCGTAACATACCTACAACATGGACTCTTCCAGGACTATATAAATATGTGATATAACACTCTAGGAGAAGAGGAGGAAAGAGAGAGAGAGAGAGAGAGAGAGAGAGAGAGAGAGAGAGTATTCTAATACCGTAGTATCAGCCGCGTACGACTTCAAATATTGGACACCAGCACATAGTAAGCTCCACTTACACTTACACTATCTTTGTAACCTTTTATGTTTAATATATCTTTCTTACCTCTAATCTGTGTTCCGTGTTTTCCTTCCGTGGTCCCAACTTTCGGCCCACATCAAATATATACATATGTGTATGTAAAAATTAATGTATAACAAAAAGTATATCTGTAAAAAGACAATATGAATAAAGACAAAAAAATATTCTTAGACGACGCGTTTACTTCTGTTTATAAATAATTGTTGCAAAACAAAATCCTTACATTTGTCTTGGTAAAGTCCAACAGAGGACGTATTTCGGGTGGTATATTAACGCACAAACTGATATTAGATGACGGAAGGCAGCAACAAAGAAAACGAAGTCTTGATTAAAAAATATATCACATAAAACGATTCCCCCATCCGTATCAGACATTTCACATATTAGAAGGCAACTTTGTTTTTATTAGAAATAATTAAGGAAAGAAAACAAACAAAACTGAAAAAGAAAAAAAAAATCAGGAATGTGTCTGTTCGTCACTACCCAAAAGCAATATTAGAATTTCATACTCGAGATCTTTGACCAAGAAAGATCGGGAACATCAAAATAGAAACCATAGCTGGCGTCAATTTCACTGAAGAGTCTCGAATCTACCGCGTTCAAGTAAGAAGGGCTCTTCGAAAAATTGAAAACGTCAAAGTGGAGAATTCTTAATTGATATTGAGATTTATCCCAGGGTTTGTCTCTCCGAAGCAGGATACAAACATCAGATGAAAACGCATGCCTTACGCCGAAAATTGAATTGGAATACAAACATTTTCATGGCAGCTGCTAGCCAAAGTTTCCATGGGAAACGTTAGTCAGTGTTGATGGATTGTTTAAATGATTGTTTTCGGCTAATCAACACTTCTGCTTACGGTCAATTCACGCTGAAACACCGGTTCTCGTTCGATCACCGAAGTTAAGCATCGTAGAGCCAGGTCAGTACTTAGATGGGGGACCGCTTGGGAACACCTGGTACTGTAAGCCCCCAAAGTCCAACCCTTACCTCACAGTCGGTGGGGAGGTGTAAACGGTAGTGTCAGAGCTATGCCGCCCGGAACTTCGTTCCTGGTAGGGCCACACAAGGCGGACAGGTCTGACACACGCGCCGGCTAACAAGGGCTCTGGTGAAAATCCAAGGAGCGTCTGCATCGGTAACCGGCGGCTTCTGGTCGTTCCTGTCTCTGCGTCTGTGGGAACCCCGCGGCAAGCAAGAACGTTATCCGAGTAGGCCTGGGTACCCTACTTCTGTAATTTATCCCAAGAATCTTCTTCTCATAACAGGAAGAAGCCGGCTCAATCCGCCCAGGGTGAATGCCGCATCAGTACAGTACAGTACAATCAACACTTCTGGGTTATTTGAAAGCTGAAATATATTTTCCATTGTATCCGCTGTCCGGTATTCCATTATGTTTAGGCATGTAAATTAATTCATTTCCTTCCAACGATTTTGTTTTTGACGCAAAGCAGTCCTCCATCTAAGTGCACGACACTGTAGTTGTTGAAAAGTATTGCTCTGAAAAGGACAGTTTATCGCATATCGTTGCTGCTGGAGAGGATGGCTGATTGGAAATGCTTTTGTTGCTGGAGATGGTTTGAGTCGTGCACCGGCTGTCTGGTCTTAGGACAGATACAACGCTTTGATCCTAATCATCTTGGCCGTTAGAATCTACCTTTCGGTCTTTGAGGAACGTTTATATCCTGAATCAATTCATATTGAGATTTATCCTAGGGTTTGTCACTCCAAAACAGGATAAAAACATCAGATTAGAACGCATGATTTATGCCGAAAATTGAATTGGGATACAAACATTTTCATGGAAGCTGATAGCCAAACTTTCCATGAGAAACACTAGTCAGTGTTGATGCATTGTTTAATTGATTTATCAACTCTTTCTGGATTATTTGAAAGTTGAAACATATTTTGTATTGTATACAGTGTCCGCTGCCCAGACCTGGAAATTAATTCATCTTCTCCCAACGATTGTGTTTTTGATGCAAAGCAGTCCTCCATTTAAGTGCTCGACCATGTTTAACTTCGATAATTGAACAAGAAGAGGTGTTTTCGGTGTGATTTCGACCTAAGCACTCTGTAAGTATTCTTAAACGGTTTATGCGAGAGCATAGTCATATGTATCCGGTCTATTCAAGGGAGATGATGAACACCTATGTAGTGTATGTCGTGAGTTTGGTTTCTTTCCGACTCGATGAATTAAATAAATATAATTATAAAATCCTCCTAATAATTTCCATCTATGTATATCATTGCTTGAACCGGTTTCTAATGCTCAAGAGTAAGCGGCTTGGTGAGAGTAGTCGTGGCTCCAGGCGGCACAGTCCTATGGTTACAGAGAACTCAGTGGAGTTCCACCACGGAATATGTTAGCGAGCGGCGCTACATTGAGTCTTATTTGCAATCACTTCGTCAGGTACAGTTGGTATGACATTTGCCTGATAACGTAACTGTCAGGGTTTCAATTCTCGGTAGTGGATGCGCACTGTTGATGAGTCCTAAATATAGGACGAAACGGCCGTGTAATGCTTTCTGCATTCTGTTGAGGTTTCTTTCCGACTCGATGAATTAATTAAATATAATTATCAAATCCCCCTAATAATTTCCATATATATATGAAGAAATATAGTCTTAAGATGTGCTATATTTATGGGATAAAGTGCTCAATATCAGAGATAGAGCGTGTGTGTATATATAAAAGTGAACATTGAAGTCAACACTTAGAAGCGACAGGCCACATGTGCTGTTATTTTCTCGGTTATTCACCTTTGATAACCCCGTATATATGTAAATAGACAAGAAAATAACAGTACACGTGGCCTGAAAATTGCATATAGCATGAAACAGACTGTCGCCTCTAAGTGTTGACTTCTATGTTCACTTATATATATATGTAGAAACATGAAAAATCTGTATCGATTTCAAAATGTTTTAATATAATCTCTTATAAAAAATACAATAACACACACACACATACATACATACATATATATATATATATATATATATATATATATATATATATATATATATATATATATATATATATATGGAGATGTTATAGTTGTTCCAGCGGGGAAAAGTGAACATGATAAGATGAATGAGAAACCGCAATCTTTTTGGGTTATAATATGGATTTTTTTTTAAATATATATTATACTTTATGTTCCATATTTTCGCTACTCGTGTTTACGGTCTCGCGACCTTCCTCAGGCAAAGAGTGGTTATTTCCACATAATATTAAATGTAATTAATTTTCCTTATGATTTCTGATGTTGAAACATTTTTATTTGTGTGTACTTGTAACTCAAATTGTGTGTACTTGGACTTATATATATATATATATATATATATATATATATATATATAAAAATGTGTGTATGTGCATCAAAAATGTGGGAGCTCCTCACATTAAACAAGGACAAAAGTTCATATAAATATTAAATGTTCAATCCAAGATACAATCTACAAAATACTTACTACCATAGTTTGTGGTGACATGGATCATGTCTCAGCAACGCGACGATAAGCGGAAGCAAAGATTGAATGACTCAGTTGCCTTTAGTCTGGAAACGCAATCTGATACAGCCGTGCAACCTCGCGTCCATTATCATTCACGATTCCGTATGTAAAAATCATTTCGACCTGCTCAAGATATGAATATCATGTTACTGTTAAACGGAACAATTCTCAGTTACCTCACTACTACAGACGTTAAAGTTTGAAGACAGACTAGTCAAAAATGTACACGAAAAACAAATGTAACCTAGTGGCAAGTCACCGGCATCAACCGTAAAATTTATTTAAACTTAACTCAAAATGAGGATTTGCGGACATAACATATGTTTATGTGGACTTTTTCCCTTGCTTGAGTGTCAGGATCTCGTACCCAATGTTTGTAAAAGTGTTTTGATACAACATATATATATATATATATATATATATATATATATATATATATATATATGTGTGTGTGTGTGTGTGTGTGTGTGTGTTGTTTGTCTGTGTCTGTGTCTGTGTTACTTTTGTGTATGTGTGTGTAGAACGAATTGCTTATAGAGCAAAAGTAGACTCAAGAAAAAGTGTATATTGGATCAGCAGAATGAACATTAAAAACGAGATATTATAACCACAAATCTTCCTTTAAACTAAGAAGGAATAAAACAGCACAAAACCTCCTAGGCATATATGGGAAATGAAGGAAAAAGTAATAAATGCCCCATTTTAAAATGGGATAATGTGAGAAAACCCCGTGCATTTATTATCGGGAATAAAATGTATAAATTATGTTAAGACGAGATGTTGGTGATAATATTGAACCCTGGTCAATACAAGCTGCTAAGCAAATGATCGTAGTTTTTAACGGTGCGCAAGCATAATAATCATCATAGCAAGCAATGAACCAGGGCAGAGATAATTATATAAAATATATAACTCCAGTTTACTTTTTTCATGTTTATGTATATAAATTTTTTCCCAAGTTCCCTCGATGCAAGGCAGTAAATCCACTGAGATACAAGTGGTTACTGGGTGTGGTAGACTTAGAAGCAGAAACATTGCCAAGGAGTGCAAACAAAAGAAGAAATCTAGTATTTTATGACTCATATATATATATATATATATATATATATATAACCTGTTTCATTGAATAATACAGGCATTATGTCTACTAATTTTTATAATAATCCTTTCTAGTTCTCTAATTATCTTCTGGGTGTTAAGTTGAATTTCATCAAGGAAGGCACCGTAGTTTTTGTCATCCCGAGCACTTTCGATCTGCTCCGAGATCATCCTCAGAGGTGAATTGCGAAGACAAACTTAGTGTAACTGTAATCGTTGTGATGACGGTCTTGTAAACACGCATGAACGTCATAATTATTTTAAAATTAATCGTTGTCGCTACGATGGAATCGTTGTAGCTGTGATGATGTTTTGTAAACAAGCGTCCACCATGTATGGGAGATAACTAGAGATGGTAAAAAATCTAACATGGAGTTAATTTTATTCAAATCAAATGCATTTCAAACATTGCCCTCGTAATAAATTCTGTTCAGTGTTGGTTGGTTTTGATATGAGGGCATCGAGAATTTGACTTTTTTTGTTTATAATTTTCATGGTGGAGTATATTGCTCTTGTCAATAAATATTTTCCTGTATTGTGAAGAGGAATGTTTGCTTAAGGGTTTTGCGATAGAAGTTGTGTCCAACAAATGGTGTGTAAGATGATAATGTTGTGTTCGTCAAGCGGACATATATATATATATATATATATATATATATATATATATATATATATATATTTGAATAAAAAGACAGAACACGTTAAAATTCCATGTAATAAGCTATTTCACCATAACACCTTTTACAGGGTTCTGGATCATCAGACTTTACTTCCAAAAGCTGAAATGAAGAATGAAAAGAAATTCACACGTTTTTACGGACCTCATCAAGTATACGCAAAGTTAACGAAGTGGAGGAAGTGAGGAGGGAGAGGATATGAGTGTGTCATATGTATCATTTTAGTTTCTTATTTTAACCCCAGTGTATCGGCTGGATGTTGCTCACATCTAACTCGTCTCGTCTCTAGATAAAGGTGGTTAAGTGGTGAGCGATAAGGAAGACGTTACAACAACCCCAATAAATTACACGACAGGTTTCATTCAAATTCTTAGACGCTGTCAGTTCGCGTTACTTTAACGTACATATTTGGGAGGTTAAGGTTTGATAAATATCAAAATTTTAAAACAATCTACGAAGAAATTAATTTGAAATTCGGTGGAGTTTTGGGTATTTTCTATGAAGCAGTCGATTAGAAAAAATCCATAGACAGAACATTGAAAGAGTAATCCAATTTATATTTAGTACTTTTTCCACTAAAACTTTTATCTTATAGCTTGTTAGGTTGACATTTCTTCGTTTGATTTTTTTTAAGTTCATTAAAGTAAACTCGTGATTGTTTTTATTTTTTGTTCATTAAGTAAACTCGTGGTTGTTTTTATCTATCCAATTATCAACAGTTATTCCCAAACTTAAATAAAATTTAAAAGAAGGGCCTTTCCACATTTGACATCCCTTCCAAATCCAATTAAATACTAATCCCCAATTGGAAGTGAATTCTAAATAAACGAAGGGAAAGTTTAAGATTGGTATTTTAATTGGGATTGAAGATACTACACCAATGTGGAAAATAAAATTATTTAAATGGGAATAACTGTTGATAATTGGATACATAAAAACAATCTCTTTACTTTAATGAACAAAAAATCAAAAAACAATCAGGAGTTTAATAATGAACAAAAATCAAACTATTTATCTTAAACCTTAATTCCCAAATATGTACGTTAAAGTAACACCAACTGACAGCGTCTAAAATTTGAATTAAACCTGTCGTGTAATTTATTAAGTTGTTGTAACGTCTTCTTATCGCTCACCCCTTAACCACCTTTATCTAGAGACAGAGACGCGTTAATGTGAGCAACATCCAGCCGACACACTGAAAATAAAAAAACTAAAATGATACATATGACAACCTCATATCCTTCTCCCACCTCGCTCTCACTTCGTTAACTTTGCGTATACTTGATGAGTCCAAAAAACGTTGAATTTTTTTCATTTTTCATTTCAACTTTTGAAGTAAAATCTGATGATCCAGAACCCTGTAAAAGGAGTTATGGTGAAATAGCTTATTACATGGAATCTTAACGTGTCTGTCTTTTATTCAAACATATCTGCTCTGAATTTTACATTGAGGCTCTCTGGATATCATCCTCCTCAGGTCTACCCATACGGATTACCTAAATTTACATAAACTAAATATATATATATATATATATATATATATATATATATAATATAAATGATGTAACGGAAAAACGTGTCACCCCCATGAGTGACTACACTATAGATAGAACTGTAAGTATCTGTAAGTCAACGGACTACGAACTTGCTGGGATCAGTTATTCAGATCTTGGCTGCTGTAGAACTCTCTTTTCAGCGCAGGGTCTCATCCCGAGAGGGAGAGAAACTCGAACATGTTTATGCGGGTTTTACGAGTAATTTTTGGCCGAGCCTACGGGCTCGAGTTGCCCGACATTAAATTCGGCCTTGTGCTACATGGGGAAGCTGGTAAATATTTGTAGCTGGGATCAGTTGAGTACGACTCAGACTTACGCGAGAACTACAGACAATCCAAATAGTATCACTCACTAATGGATTGACTTGTGAACCTTGTGCATAACTGTTATCTTTATTCTTATTGTACTGGCTTTGTTTTTTTCAAGTATATATCCTATTATCACGTTGAAATATATATATATATATATATATATATATATATATATATATATATTACATTAATGATTTAAAATGTTTTTTTTCACTACATTTCTAACCATGTTTCAAAAATGGAAGCTAAAAGCTTCGAATTTAATTTTGTAATTAAAGACATTAGTTTCATTTCATCCTCCAGCGAATGTTGAGTCCAAAATTAATTTATAATATTAATGCTCTGTAAATTTACATTGAACACTATTTTCTAAAATAAAAAACACCAGATTATATATTTTTTACTGTTCTTTTCTTTTTCTTTATATATATATATATATATATATATATATATATATATATATATATATATATATATGAGGCGTTATGTTGTGTCTCATGGTATATTTCATATATCCTTCAAAGTCACCCTTTCATTAAATGAAATCAGTTTTGTTAAGTTGTTTCTATCTTTAAGGAAGATATTACGTGTTTTAATTCTACTGAAGTTTTTAAAATCTAAATATTGTTTATGGGCCGTCGTAAATATTAATAATTGAAGTGATGAAAATAAAATTACTCTTTCACAATTTTGATTTTTTTTAAATTATATTCCGAAAGTAATATTCAGTTTTTTTATTCTTAGCCATAACCGCCATCTTTGATGATCCATCTTTCAAGGCGATTTCTAAACTCTGTTAATGCATTGAATAATTGATGTGGTGACGTCTTCAATTGATTTGGTTATTCTGACCTTAAATTCGTCTTCAGCGCGAGTGTTTGGTGAGTGTACAACTTTTATGGCGGGAAGCGCTTGGCGGATATAGAGCAAAAGAATACATTTGTAAACTAAAATTCACTCCACCTTGACTCATCCATTTCTTTGTGAAGTTATTAAATAAATATTGCCATGAAATGCACCCATTATAATTCCTCCCTGTGGTAAAGTTTAAGAAAAAGTTTAATATAATTTAATATAAATAATTATATAGTTTGTGCATATCAATTCTTTTTTAAACATGTTCACGAATTTATAACGTTCCCATATTTTATTTTTAAAAGAAAAATTAATTCTTCTCCTTGTTGTTGTTGTTGCTATTATTATTATTATTATTATTATTATTTTTGGTTTCTGGCGTTTACACATTTCTTTCCGGGTCCCGCCACGGACCTAATGTTAGACATGGCATCATGACACTTTCCACTGACAAAAAAAATATAAATAAAATAAATATTACACAGATAAAGCCCTTCGTAAAGTGTAGGCTGTACTTGTCAGAACAATTTTTTGTATCTCTTTGAGGCATGGACTTACAGGAATCCCTTCTATTAGTCTACTGCAATCATTTCAAACCAGTCCTAGGGCTCCAACTACAACAGGGATTGTTGATGTTCCCATATGCCACAATTATTATTATTATTTTTATTATTATGATTTCTGGTGTATACTCAATTCTTTTTGGGCCCCAGAGATATTATTTCCTTTGATTACTCTTGTATACAACCAGAGTCAGAAATGGCTTCATGACATTTCCCATTAAGCAAAAAAAAAAAAAAATCAAACAAAAAAGCAAAAAAAAAAAAATACCCCTAAAAACCTAAGATCACACAGATTTTGCAGAGATAAAGCCCTTCATAAGGTGTGGGCTCTAGTTGTATTTTTTTAAGGCTTGTACTACCAAGAATCACTTCTAGGATTACAACTACGACTTGATTTGGTGATGTCCTCGCGTGCCACAATTTTGACATTTCGATTTCAAGGTACTTATACTTTTTAGTTTTTTGAAGATCTTCAAATAGTAATTAACTGGTTAACTTTAACGCCTCAAAAATAAAACTGCTCTCTATTAATCACCACAGAGATCCTTCCCTGCCCCCTTACAATGTCTGACGCTCAACTTCTCGAGAGCACCTCTCTGCGGCTGCTCGGTCTCACATTGTCTGCTGACCTAAGATGGAACAAATACATTAAGTCAATTGCTTCGTCCACCGCAAAGAAAGTTGTCTCCCTATGCCGCGCCGGAATCTATACTTCAAATCTACAAATCAACCATTCACCCTTACATAGAGTATTGCTGCCCTATATGGTCTGGAGCCCCTTCTGTTCGCCTCGGGGTTCTTGATAAGATCCAGAGACGGATATGCAATTTTTGTATTTCTCTTAAGATGGGATTTCCAGGGATTTTTTCAATGTATTGTTGTGTTCCTTTTTTATCATTCCAAGCGCACCTACTATGACAGGTAATGTTCTTGTTTTCAATTTCCACATTTCGGAAACATTCATTTTGGAAAGATTAATTTTGGAATGTTATTATTATTATTATTATTATTATTATTACTGACATATGATGTTGCTTGTAGGCAAGATGTTCGTTTCTTCAGAAAACAAACTGTTCATTTTTTTTCTTTTCCCCGTGAGGCAATATGCAACACTTCCTGAAGCATCCTCGCTCTTCCGAGTCTTTTCGTAATGGCTCTATTTCCATATCGCAATACAATATAGTCAAGATTTTTTTCCTTTTTTTTTTTTCTTTTTTTTTTACAACACACCAATGATTACTGGTACTGTAATGACTTCATGTGCTAATCCTTCCCAAACCTTTCCGAATGGAATTCTTTGTAGTTAAATATAGCCGCCTTCTCTTTGGGATCAATTCTCAGATCAAATGGGCAGGAGACTTCTATCAGAGAGCAAATCTTTTCCTGTTTGTCCAGCCGGATTAAATTCTGCTTATTGTCCTATTATTTTGTGGCTGTGTCTTTCCGAATATCCCACAGGATTTTATTTTGCTATACTTAATCACCTTTTCTCTCTTATTATTATTATTATTAGTAGTAGTAGTGGTGGTGGTCGTGGTAGTAATATTAGTAGTATACTTTTGTTTCTTCGTCATTTGCTAAGTTAAGAAGATAAATAACCGCCATTGTCTCGGACAAATAATGGACGCTTACTTTTCGATTGCGAGAAAAGTTGGGTAAAAAATGAATATAAAAGTCAGTTTGATTTTAGTCAGTAGAATAAAGCATACATTATAAGAAGAAAGAAAGAAAGAAAGAAAGAAATAGAAGCGAATTTAGAGGAGGTGATAACACTCACATAAACTTTACGCCTGCCTCAGTGAAAAGGTTGCCAATTCCAAATATTTTCATTTGTAACCTCTTACTTTTATAAATAACGAACCACAGTAATATTTATGAATGTTATTGCAATGTTTACTTAAGGTTGTCAAGCTCAAGTATTTGACGATCCATTAGGGTAATTTCCAAGGATATTTTGTAGTCGTGGATCTCGCAAGATTATTTAATCATTAAATTATTATTATTATTATTATTATTATTATTATTATTATTATTATTATTATTACCTTTCATCTTTGCTTCAAAGATATGAATTAGCTGGTTCTATTCAGGTGAATATCAAGTTTCGACATGCAACCAAAAATGCTCCGCGCATGCCACAGTGTTCTCGCTGTTCCTAAAAGACGTATTTCTGGTGCTTACTCTTGATGATTGGTCTCATTTTATGAGGTGACATAAAGGTCTTTCGAAATTGCACCTACAGCTTCGTTAACAAGGAGGGGGCTCACAATGATCTCCACCCAATTCCTGATCGACTTCCTTTCACATTTCAGGTCCTGATATTTGACAATTTTCTCCATAAGCTTCTCAAATAGATGGAGTATCAAAAGCGCACGTCACTATAATGTTTATCAATGTTACTTATTGATATCAAATCGAATCGGTTGAATGCTTACGATCTAATAGTAGAAGTGCATGAGTCTGCAGAATCTTACATATCTGTCGTGGAGCCCAATAGGGAAACATATCACGCCTCATCAGACGTACAATGAAGAAAAGGAGAATCCTAGTCAATCTTGTATTTGACTATGCTCTTCGCATTCACAAGGGCACATGTGACGATATGTGCATTGTTCATTTAAGCTTCCCGTATCAATTTTCAAAGTAATACCAATAGAAGCTAACGACCTTGCTTTCCTCCTGAAGCTCATTCAATGAGGATGAGGGAAAGGTGGTGGTGATGCTGATGACATAGGTATCCATAGTTAGTATAAGAATGATGTTGGAAAGAAAATCAACATCCTTCACCAAGTTTTCCAATAAATAGATCAAGACGGACGTTTCTAAAACAGAAATCAGGAATTGGAATGAAAGCAGTGGTAGTACAGACCCTGAATCCATCATAAGCATCAGCATATCAGTCAGTAATTTATGTGCCATGCGTGATACACGCTTAGGCGATCGTGTATATTTCAGTACATGACTGACTAGGGAAACTTTTTTCCTGCTGTAGGTTGCCATTTCTTTTCTGTGGTAGACCAGCTTGGAACCTCTGTATTTTCGTCTGCTTCGCCTATGCGATGTTTATATCTCAAGGTTACGCAATATCTATCAGGAGCTTTTCATGGCTGTTCTTGTGCACAAGCGGGAAATCAAGATTACACAATTTTCAACAATAACAACCATCGATGGATCCTAACAGATTTTTTAATCATATCACCCTGGTTTTACGAAATAAAATATTACCATGAGTTTCTAAAGTCTCCGCTGTCATAATTATCATTTGCTTTAGATGTGATATATTTACGTGCTAAAGATCTCGATATCAGAGATAGAACGCAAGTGAATATAAATGTGAAGCCATCCCCAGAATTATCAAGGGATGAACTTAACAGAAGAGTAAAAAAAAGGAAAAAGAGCTCTAAGAGTCAATGAAAAATAAATGGAATCAATTATCAAACATATACTTTGAGAAACGTTTTCAACGAATGCCAAAAATTTGTGCTGCAGTCACGAAGGCTAAAGAACGATATTTTGATGAGGGCAAAATTTAATCATAAAATGCTTTTTTTTTGTCATAACAAAGTTTCTTATAAAAAAAAAATCACATCTCGCTTTTTCGAAACAAGGTATAATAATGTTCTCTTATTTAAAGTACAAAACACAGTTTTGGGGGTCAATTTATAAAAAAACAATAAATAACAAATGTAGCCTTTTTCTGTCTATTTGTTATCAAACCGTCTTATTTACTGAAACAATATTACCCAGGTTACTTGGACAGTTATATTTCCTTTTGATAAAAGGGGAGTCCCCGAAGAGCACAACCTCTAACCCACTTATTTTCTTCCCTTCATTTAAATTAAATTTAAATTTGAGCAAGGGAATGACTACTATCCATATATAGAAGGAGAAAACCAGAAGATGGAGGTCACATTGGAAAGATTACTGAGTAGTATTGAATTACAACATTTTCTCTACAAATTATAACAATCTATCATCAATTCCTTTAAACATGTTTCTGATACGCGGCAAAACGTGGGTAATTCGGCTAGTGCGTATATATATATATATATATATATATATATATATATATATATATATATATATATATATATGCGTGTGTGTGTGTGTGTAGTCTTATTGTAAAATGTATAATTATATACGAGTGACGTCACCCTGTCTGCCTCTCTGCCCCACACTCCGTCTATCCTGCGACGACCAATGTGACCTGGTATTGGTCGCGGCATCAAATGTGACGTTCTAACCCTTTTCTGATTCGGATGGGAATCTGGTTAGATTCGGTATCAGCTTTGTCGTTCCCAGCTCGCCTCCAACGTCTGGTTACTGAAGTAACTTGCTTTTGATTTCTAGTCTAACCTACCCACGTTGTGATTTGATCTTAGGTAGACGAAATCAATCAGTCGCCGGGCCGCAATGCAAGCCGAGTCCGACAAAGGTAACACCGCACAAGTATATGTAAAAGAAAATAAAGTAACAACTCGAAAAGTTCAAATGTGTTAAAAAAGAATAACAAATATTTTTATATCTGGTTGCTGAATACAAGACTGCATCTTTCTCCCAACCCGCTTATGTGGATTCGTTACACTTTGTGTTTGTTAGGCGAGTCCTAACATCGTAAGTTGTTTTTTTTAAGAAACTGGTTTTTGGTGTATCTTCAGGCGATATTCGTTAAACTTGTTTTGGCGGTGTGAGTCTAAGTCGTTCTTCAAAAATAAATTGTTCTTGGTTAGAAGTTGAGGTCGAGAATGCGTGGATCTTCAGTCAGCTTTCTGCGAGTCTGGTTTCAGAGCTCACAGCTCAACTCTGCAACTGTCTTCATGTCTGTGACTCCAACTCAACTCTAAATGCCGTCCACTCGCTGGGACTCTGCTTATATGGACGCCGACCAAAACCGGGGTGGGCTTGTCGGAGTTTGAGGTTCCTTGATAATTCTTAATCCTCAATAAGGATCTTTGTTTTCGGTCAGGAAACTTTATTACTTTCCATTTTTGGAAGTCCTTTCTTTCTACTTTAAGGGAATTGTCCTCCCAAATTCTTCCTTTCTCACTTTGGTATCTCACAGCAATCCCCTCAGAGGGCTTCAACAGGTTCCCCTCTCTCTCACAGTGGTATCTCACACCAGTCCCTTCAGGGGGCGTCAACAGACCTCCCCCTCCTTCTTCATAGTTTACCTTCGCCTACTGCTCATGCCACCCTTCAGCCAATAAACGCTCAGCAGCGTGAGTGCCTGCAATTATCGCTCAAAGGAAAAAAAAATATCTTTTTTTCTTTTCTTTCTTTTCTTCTTCCCGACAACAGACCCTTACGACTCTTATCTTAACCGAACGTCGTCTGGAATTCGTCAACGAGATTTTCGCCAATTATCTGTTCCGATAAAATAATTTTTCTATCATGGCCAGCTCTGAGATAAAACAGGCGTGTTTTTCCCCAAATGATATATCCGCAGATAGTTAATGGTTTAATCTTTCCTTCTTTGTAACTTGTGGGTGGTCCAGCGGACATTTTTCTCGGTCAGTGCATGACCTAATTAATATTATCTCTCAGCACTCTGTCCTGTAGGCCACTTGACCAATTTGATGTTTTCATTATTGCCATGGACAGATTATTATCTTCTTTCGCTGCGCCGTAACATAAATTAATTCGACAGATCCGGTATCTTACGGATCTCCTATCTTCTGCGTGAGAAAAAGGATAGTTTTCTTTTCGCAAATGAAAATAAAATCTTTACCACTTTTCTTTGTTAGAAAAAATAACATCGCTCAGTGTCTTTTCCTGATAGCTTTTTATCACCTAATTTAATTCTCGCCTTTTTTTTTTCACGCAACCCTAGTGTCACACGAGCTAAATTTGAGAAAATAAGTAAAAAAGCTTTGCTTGGGCGCAGAAATGATATGGTAATTTAGTTTATTGCTCACCACTACATTCACAAAAATCCAGCATTATCAAAAATCCATCATTAACCTTAAACGTAATTTTGTCTTTCATTACAGCCAGAATAAAAGCCGAAACTAAAATCACTTAGGCAAAACTCGTCGTTTAAAAAAGCTTTCCTACTTTTTTAAAAGATCTCGCTCTACACACACACACACACACACACACACATATATATATATATATATATATATATATATATATATATATATATATAGGTTACTATACTCGTCTCGAAAAACCTTCGAATTTTTTGATTTGCCAATAATCAAATCAATCTTGAAGGAAAAAAGGTTTTAAAAAAGAAAGAGCCAGGAACATGAAAGACTGTCGAAAAATCGCATAGATACAGGTTTTGAAGCCCAAAAGAACAAAACCCGACACGAGTAAACAACTAACTAAAAAAGCTCAATTTCCCTGACGAAACCTGGGTAAGATTGTCTGGCTCACTAGGTTTGACTATATATATATATATATATATATATATATATATATATATAATAATAAAAAAATATTAAAAAATTGAAATTTTTCAACACACAGTGGTATATTAATATTTTTTGTTTTATCATTTCAATTAGGTCACTCGATAAGTTTGCCTTCATCAGGAGCAAAAAATCCCTGCTTGTTATTAGCAGTAAACTACAGATGTGTATATGTGAATGATTGTTTCTGAAGAAAGTGCTATATATATATATATATATATATATATATATATATATATATGCAGACACACGCACATATCTATTGCACTTCACATATATGCGTGTGTATTTGTGTGTGTGCGTGGGTGAGAGTGTATTCGTCAGAAAACAAAGTTTTTATTCTTAACATTTACAATGGTTTTATTGCGAAATTTGAATTCGATATGCCAATCTCACTTCCCACGTCAATCACCCCACTCATCCAGTATTATTATTAGTAAGGTTCATATTTTCCTTGTCCAGATTAGGAAGGGAACAGAGTTTATGTCTAGGTTTTCATTCCTTTGCTCAACGTTTCTACTCCTACTCCATTTCCAGAACACTCCTTGTTTCTCTTCAGTTTCTACTTAATTTTTTTTAAATTATTGGTACCACTGCTACAACTACTACTACTACTACTACTACTTCTATTTCTACTACTAATAATAATAATACTATTAGGAGTTGTAGCATTTGATTAGATATTTCCCCTTCTGGATCCAGTTTACTCTTGTTTATTTTCGTCGTTCGGTTCCCTGTACATAAATATACCGTAGGTGTTTTTTATCGTTTTTCTATTCGATGGCGCGTACATAAAACCGTATCAATAGTAGCAGTAGTATCTTCCTTGACAATAGTAGTCTGTATGGGCAGTATAAATAGTAGCGCTGGTAAACAGAGCGGGCTCAGAAATAAAGTTTAATTCAATAAGCAACAACGTGTGACAAATCAAATATACAAGCTTCTGTCGAATCGTCGGAAGACAGGATTTCAAAGATGGATCCTCATTCCCTCCATAGCACACACGTATCGGCTTTTTCCCTCTCTATGTATGCATGTTTATCATTTTCTTCTTCATTCTCAGCTTTCTTCTATGTCCCATTAATATATTTGCAAATACTGTCACCTTTTTTCTCTTAGCTTTCCTCCGTCTATGTCATCTTTTGTTTGCTTCTTTTGACCTTCCCCCCACTTCCTTATTCCGTTTATTTCCTTTGTTTTTCTTGCTTCGCCGTTTTTGCATTTCTCGAACTATTTCTTTGTTCTTTTATCCTCTTCTTTTTTTTCTTCTCTTTCTCTCTCCATATATATATATATATATATATATATATATATATATATATATATATATTGATCAAATATAGATAAAATAAGGATCGTAATCCAACAGTATGATGAAATAAAGAAGAAGTTGGAAACTTTTATCAATCTAACATTAAAGAGACAGAGGCATGGAGAAATGAATACTGGTATATTTGCTTTTGTGTTGTTTGATTTGTGTCATCAATCATGTTTCACGTGCATTCGATTCTTTAAAACAACCTCTGTACAATTTTTGGCGTTTCGAATAAAAGGAGAGTCGACGCATTCATCAGGAGTTTCAAGAAATTTACATATTCCAATCCCACCTAAAAATATCAAATATTGCTATATGTAGTTTAAGAGCATTCTACTTTGAGGGTATTCTACGTTCAGAGTATTCTACGTTAAGGGTATTTTAAGTTAAGAGTATTTTACGTTAAGGGTATTCTACTTTGAGGATATTTTACGTTAAGGGTATTCTACGTTAAGGCTATTCTACTTTGAGGTTATTCTACATTAACGGTATTCTACGTTAAGTGTATTCTACCTTGAGAGTATTCTACGTTAAAAGTATTCTACGTGATGCGTATTCTACTTTGAGGGTATTTTACGTTAAGTGTATTCTGTGTTAATGGTATTCTACGTTAAGTGTATCCTACGTTAAGAGAATTCTACTTTAAAGATATTCTACTTCGAGGGTATTCTACGTTAAGAGTATCTACGTTAAGGCAATTCTACGTTAAGGGTATTCTACTTCGAGGGTTTTTTACGTTAAAAACTATTCTACGTTAAGGGTATTCTACGTTAAGGGTATTCTACGTTAATTGAATCAGATAATAATACATATTCGCAATTATATATGTGTGTGTGTCTAGTAGCCATTATGTTCGCTTGTTTATCGCCTGTTAATTTTGAAAAGTCTTACGTACACGCCGTTTGTTTCGTATATAATAAAATTTAATTGTATATGTAATTAATAAATGTTTATCATTTTTAAAATTCTGTGTATATATATATATATATATATATATATATATATATATATATGCGGGGATGTCTGTACGTGTGTGTGATAGGATTAAGAACGTATGGTAAACGTTTATCTATGTAACTTTTTTCTCTTTTACTAGAGCTTCATAAGAGAAAAAGAAGAAATATATTCTAGTATATATATTATTTCTTGAAACTTTGGATGGACCAGTCGTAGCTCTTTGAATTGGGAAAGCAACCAATTATAAAGACGTTGCTTTAAATTCAGAATGTACCTAATATATGATAGACAAATGAAAATTAAGCCACACACAAGTAAAATTAACAATTATATTTTTCTTTAGAACTAGAAAAAACTAAAACAATAGTGGGTGTGTGTTTTTTTTTTATCCCGTGACCTGTAGGGGCACTATGTTTTATGAATGCGCAGTAGAAGTGGTGTTTCTTGGGCAAGATGGCCTGACAGAGCGGAATCCTCTGCGGGCTGGTTTTCGATTCAGAGTTTTTTCTTTTCCTAGCCCGGTTGCCATCCAAGTTTATAGAACCCAGTCTGCCCTGCAATTTATCCGCAGCTGAGGGGAAAAGAAGAGGATTCATACCTTTCCCAAGGGTATTAGCACGTAAGTGAATATAATGGATTCGACTGGAATTCGAATATCCGATTCCTCAGTCCGAGCCGCTACCCATTACTCCATTGATGCAACTTTATAACGGCCCCATTCTATGAAATATATACACGTATTTTGCTTATAGATTTTGTGCCCAGTGATTCGTAATCATCGGTTAGAATTAGTAAAACTTCATATTAAAGTAGGGATTCTAATTGATAAGACGGCTCTGCAATTCTGCTATGAATAGCAGTCAGTTATGTGCCATGCGTGATACACGCTTAAGCGATCATGTATCGCTCGATACATGACTGACGTGGCAGATATTTTTCCCCTCAGTAGGTTGCCATTTCTTTCGGCAGTAGATCAGTTGTCATTCAAGTTTATAGAACCCGGTATGTCTTGCGATTCATCCATAGCTGAGTCGGGCAATATGAGGATTCATACCTTTCCTAAGGGTCAGTCAGTTATGTGTCATGCGTGATACACGCTTAGGCGATCATGTATCTTTCTATACATGACTGACGAGGCAGATTTTTCCCCCCTCAGTAGGTTGCCATTTCTTTCGGCAGTAGATCAGTTGCCTTCCAAGTTTATAGAACCCTGTCTGTCTTGCTATTTACCCATAGCTGGGGGGAGAAGAAGAAGATTCATACCTTTCCCAAAGGTATTAGGACGTAAGTGAACGTAATGGATCCGACAGGAATTCGATCTCGGATCTCCGAATAATGAATACAATTCATATAAATACAAATTACAGACATGTCATAAATAAATCAATTATGTTCTGCTGCATTTTTTTAAACATCAACTTGAGGTTTTCCTTTTTAAATAGGTGTATAATTTTAACATGCATTCTAATTTACGGAAACAGAATAGTGAATTTTATATAGTGTTTTTCGAGATTTACCATGTCGTTAAAATCCGCGCCAAATTTTCATCCTTTGTTAGTTAATTGTGGTTAGTTTAATTTGCAACATATATAAATGTCGGTGAAAAAAAAATGTTGATAAGATTGCTACCTCTTCTCGTTCGGTTCCTTCACAGACAGTACGCATTGGCCCTGCTCCACCCGACTAACCCTCGCCTTCAAATATTTCTTTCCTTTCCATTACGTTGCTTTTCACTCTCCCTGCTTAGCTCTTGTGTTACTCTTCCTCACCAAATAATGGCCAGCCGTGAATGACAATGTTTTTAAAAAGCATTTCATGATTCCGGCGAAAGAAATACTATTACTAAATACTTATCAATATATAAACACGTGGTAAAACCGGCAATTATTGAAGTTATCTTTGAGGAGGTGCTGATAAAAAGTTCAGCACCCCTCGTACATAATTAGTTTTCGGGGAAAGATTAATTGGCTAAATTTCATTATCATCCTAAATTAATTTGTCCGTCTGTTTAAGAATTATTTATCTGTCAGCCTGTCTATCATATATATATATATATATATATATATATATATATATATATATATATATATATGTGTGTGTGTGTGTGTGTGTGTGTGTGTGTGTATACGTGTGTGTGTGTATATATATATATATGTGTGTGTGTGTGAGTATATATATATATATATATATATATATATATATATATATATATATATATATATATGTATGTATAAATATACAGTGCTGTTCGATAAAAGTGAGTCAGCATTATAAAGTACAGTCTCTCTAGAAAGCAGTTGAGCAACATGCTCCATAAGTTTTCTATGGGGTTGAGGTCAGGAGATTGGGGCGCCCGTGTCATAACACTCACCTGCTTCTTATAAAAGTATTCATTCATCATTTTTGATTTGTGACAGGGAACATTATTCTGCATAAAAATGAGCTTGGTGGGGGTCGATTTGCACCCTTTCAGCAGAAGGGAGCAGACAAGACTCTAAAATTCGCTTGTACTGCTCGCTACTGGGGGTCTATTCAATAAGTTTTAAGAAACCAGTTCCATGAAAAGAAAAGCATCTCCAGAACATTATACTGAACGGATGCTTGACAGTACTTACTGCTAAATTCAAAGAGCTTTCAAAGCTTCTTTTTCGGATATTATATCGCTTATCCTTTGAATTTATCTCAACTTTCGTTTCATCGAAGAAGAAAACATTTAGTAAAAATATCAGGTGAGTCACTTTTTATTGAACAGCACTATATATATATATATATATATATATATATATATATATATATATATATATGTATATATAATAAATAAATTATATATATATATATATATAAATTATATATAAAACAAAAAATAATTCAAAACCAATTACAATGTTTCTGTTCCTACTCCATCCACACCCTGTAAACCTGTGTGATATATATATATATATATATATATATATATATATATATATATATATATATATATATATATATGACAATCCATATAGGCGAAACCTAGGTAGGATTGCCTGGCTCTTTTAGGTTCATATTTAGGTTTGCTCTACTTAGTGGATTGAGGACTTTACGTAGTTACTTTTGCTTTAATCATTTTAGAAGTTTTTTTCTTTGAACTCTGAACTTGGATTCTGGACGATTGTTTTCGCCTCAATTTCATGTTCTTAATTCTTTCTTTTTTTATCCCTTATTTTCCCCTGGGCATTGGTTTGTTCAATTACAAGCCAAAATACCTAAGATTTTTCCAAACGAGCATAAATATTATTATTATATATAATATTTATTTAAAATTTATAACCTAAGTATGTTATAACATCACTACAAAATTAGCCATTATGTTTCAACACTTCTTGTGTCAAGTAAAGTTGTAGCAAGTAAAATAAAAACAATCTTTTTGCAAGTAAAGTAAAAAGTCCTTTTTATTTTACTTGCAAATGTATCATCATCACATGACAAGACTCCAGAAGTGTTGAAACAAAATAGTTATTTTTGTAGTGATGTTATAACATATTTATGTTATAACATTTAAATAAATGTTATTCGCTCTAGTCTGTATTGAGCACTTTTAAAAAATAATGCTTTTGGTTACTCTAAGTTTATTCCATCTGTACCAAACTTGTATTCGTGTATATATATATATATATATATATATATATATATATATATATATATATATATATATATAAATGTATATATATATGTGTGTGT
>CAHIKZ030000239.1:30000-40000 GCA_903632075.3 Acanthosepion pharaonis | reverse complement strand
AGACGATAGCCATGTCAATATAATTAAGGTTTTTAATTTAATTTTTCTTGCGTTCGATCAAGTGTTTTCTTTTTTGGCTGCAGAGTGTGTAGAAGCTGTCGAAATGTTCTATAATTCCGACTGCTTTTGGCTATACTTTTAGACATTATCAAAGATGATATTACTTATTCAGTTTAATTGGATGTGTGGGTTGTATGTATGTTTTTAAGGTTACAGAGATGCTTTATTTTCCCGAACACAGCATGTGCAGGTTGTCTGGCTGTTGGTTCCTAGGAACTGAGTGGTCTGACTCTCATACGTCGTAGGGAGAGGTATAGCGGCGAAGGCAGTCCGGCGGGGAGTTCTCGCTTCCTCCGCCGCCTAACTATGCTTAGTATATATCTATCTATCATATCCATGTCAATTTATATATATATATATATATATATATATATATATATATATATATATATATATATATATATATATATATATATATATATATATATTATATATATATATATATATATATATATATATATATATATGTGAATCTTTTATTTCAGTCTAACCTAATCAGTATCTGTGTACATCTATATATCTATCTATATATATATATATATATATGTGTGTGTGTGTGTGTGTGTGTGTGTTAGCGAGCCATGCAGCTGATCAGTGTACGCGTATGTATTGAGAAATATATGCGTATATTCTAAAGATATCGATTGTTTGCCAAAAATATCTGGCTATTAATAGATTGACGAAAATGAATATCGGTTCGTCAGACAATAAATAAGAAAAAATCATTGCCATCATCGGCGAAGCCGAAGGTTGATAGTTAAATTTGGAGATTTGTGGATCAACTGTAAACTTGGTAGATGTTTTAGCTATCGATTAGATAGAAGGATAGATAGATAGATAGATAGATAGATAGATAGATGGATAGATAGATATGAACTGAGAGAGATTGGTTGATTGATAGATATGAACACACTAAAATAGATAGATAGATAGATAGATAGATCATTTGGAATAGATAGATTTTTCGGAAACATCCATTTTGTCCACATCCATTATGTTTGTAGATTTCTCTTTTCATGTATATGTAAGTTAGGGGGCACCTCGACGTGGTGTTATGGTTAGAAAGCTTGTCCTGCTAGATTAATTACGTGTGAGTTCGATTCTCACTGAGTACCCTATACTTTCGTCCTTGAGCCACATCTTAGAAAATCACTCTATATCTGAATTAGGATGTATATGTATACACGAATGCGTGCGTACGCCTGTGTGTATCTAATAGCGTGCTTGAATATGTGCGTAGAAATTAAGTACGTATTTATTTATTTATCCTTTTTTACTCACACTCTCGCTCCGATTCTCTCTCTCTCTCTCTAAATATATATATATATATATATATATATATATATAGAGAGAGAGAGAGAGAGAGAGAGAAAGAGAAATATTTACAGACACATATCCAAACGCAGTCACACAAAAGACACACACACACACACACACACACACACACACACACACATATATATATATATATATATATATATATATATATATATATATATATATATGTTTGTATATATATTTGCATAGATACATCTAACAGCCTAAATCCTGTGTCTCCTAGGGGAAGGGAAGTAAGGAAAGAAGAGGGTGAGAAAAGAAACAAATATACGAGTAGAAATATATCCAGACATTATCCAACTGCAATTAAATACATATAAAAAAAAAAATATACGTGCTGATTTTTTTCTCAGTCTGGTGCACTCTCAGCGTCCAAAGACCAAAATTCTGATTTTTGAACGAGTGTCATTTCGAAAATTTATCAGCCCCTCCTTGTATATAAATTCCATAATTGCAAATTGTAGGATATTTTTATATATTGAGTGTTTTGTCGTCGTCGTCTTTCTTTCGCTCAGTTCGTTAACTGCTTTTTAAAAACATTGTCATTCACGGATGGCATTTATTTGCGAAGAATAATTACAGAAAAGCCAAGGAGGAGCGAGAAATGCATAGTGATGGAAAGGAAATTGTTTAAGTTGATGGGGGGGAATTGAAATTTATATGGATAGAGAATGGTGAGGAAGCAAAGAGAAAACGTATAGATAGATAGATAGATAGATAGATAGATAGATAGATAGATAGATATGAACTGTGAGAGATTGGTCGATTGATAGGTATGAATTGATATGGATAGATATGAACACACTTAGATAGATAGCTAGATAGCTAGATAGCTAGCTAGCTAGATAGATAGATAGATAGATAGATAGATAGATAGATAGATAGATAGATATGAACTGTGAGAGATTAGTCGATTGATAGGTATGAATTGATATGGATAGATATGAACACAGATAGATAGCTAGATAGCTAGATAGATAGATAGATAGATAGATAGATAGATAGATAGATAGATATGAACTGTGAGAGATTGGTCGATTGATAGGTATGAATTGATATAGATAGATATGAACACACTTAGATAGATAGATAGATAGATAGATAGATAGATAGATAGATAGATAGATAGATAGATAGATATGAACTGTGAGAGATGGGTCGATTGATAGGTATGAATTGATATAGATAGATATGAACACACTTAGATAGATAGATAGATAGATAGATATAGATATGAACTAAGAGAGATTAGTCGATTGATAGTTATGAACTGCTGTAGATAGATATGAACACACTAAGATAGATAGATAGATAGATCGATCGATCGATCGATAGATCGATCATTTGGTATTCATAATTTTTTTCGAAAACATTCATTTTGTCCTCATCCATTATCTTTGTAGATTTGTCTTTTCATATATATGTGAGTTAGGGGAGCACCTCGACGTCGTGCAGTGGTGAGAAAGTTTTTCTTACTAGATCAGTTACGAGTGAGTTCGATCCTCAATGAGTGTCCCATAGTTTCGGTGTTATGCCGCATCTTAGTCAGGCTACGAAAATCACTTTATATCTGACTTAGGATGTATGTGTATACACGAATGTGTGCGTCCGTCTGCGTGTATCTGATAATGTACTTGAATATGTGTGTGGAAATTAAATACGGATTTCTTTAGTTATCCTTCTTACTCACACTCGCTCCGATTCTCTCTCTCCCTCCCCCTCTCTCTCTGTATGTTTCTATCAATATGCATAGTGAGAGAAGGGAAAATAAATGTTTGTTTAAGTTGATGGGGAGGAGAAATTTATAGTGATAGAAAGTGGTGAGGAAGCAAAGAGAAAACGTATAGATAGATAGATAGATAGATAGATTAGGATGTTGTTCTGATAGATAGATAGATAGATAGATAGATAGATAGATAGATAGATAGATAGATAGATAGATAGATTATGTTGTTGTTCTGATAGATAGATAGATAGATAGATAGATAGATAGATAGATAGATAGATTGCACTAAATAGACAGATTGTAATAGACAGATTGTGATATGTAGACAGAAAGGTAGATAAATCGATTGCAATAAATAGATTGGGATAGATAGATATATCTATAGCGAGAGATTGCAATAGATACATATATATGAACTGCAAAAGATAGATAGATAAATAAATAGATAGATAGATAGATAGATTGGAATAAGCAGATTGCGATATATAGACAGAGAGATAGATAAATCGACTGCAATAAATATACTGTGATATATATATATATATATATATATATATATATATATATATATATATATATATAGCGACAGATTCCAATAGATACCTATATAGATTAAGATAGATAGATAGATGTATGTATGTGTGTGTGTGTGTGTGTGTGTGTGTGTGTGTGTGTGTGTGTGTGTGTGTGTGTGTGTGTGTGTGTGTGTGTGTGTGCTCTCACTCATGTATGTATATTCCTTGTCACATTAGAATGCGCCCACTGTCCTACACTGCCTTTAGAAAACACAGTTGTGACGACAGCGGACTGAGTCGCTGGAGAAATTAGAATTTCCACTCATCATTCACCCCAACTATCGTTGAATTCTTACGCCCGCAAATGCACTCCTGCTTTCTCAATTAATTTTCATACAGTTTCTTTCTTTTCGCTTTGTCTAAATCCACTCTCTGTCAATTTATCTTTGTTCTCGCTATTTTCGAAGAGCTCTTTCATTTGTTATTTTCAAATTCTTTCTTTTAATATTTTATATTCGTTTCTTATTTTTTTTAATCGTTTGTTCTTCTCTCTTATCTTTTTCTTCAAGGCAGCTCCTTTTTTTCTTTTTCTTAATCGTTACATTCCTTTTCTTCGTCTTTCTATTTCATTAGATTTTCCTTTCCTCTCCGCAATTTAGCTGTTTTATTATTCTTTTTTTTGGGGGGGGGGCCTTTTCATAGCGTTTTCTTTTATTTCTCTCTTACTTTTGTCTTCCATTTTTCTCTGTTAGTTATTCTTCGTCATTATTGTTAGAGTAATTCCTTTTTCTTTTCCTTAGCCTCGTTTTGGTTTTCATTATATTTCATTTTTTCCTTCCATTTTTTTTAAACACATTTTATTAACTCAATGAAATGCCATTGATTAATTTCATTTTCATCTTTTCTTCTGTTTATTATTGATTGTTTTTTATATGTATTCAAAACCTTTCTATTTTTTTTCTTTTTAATGGCATAGTTTTTACTGTTTTCTATTTCATAAGTTGTTTTTGCTACTTTTTCTTCTTTTCCATCATTCTTTATTTCTTCTTTCGTTCATCTGTTTTCCGCCTTCCTTCACGTATATTCTTCATTGTTTATATTTCTTTTTATCCCTTTATTGTTTTTTTGCTTGTTTTTATTCCTTTCTCAGGTCAATTAATCTATTAACTTTTCTTTTATTACTTTCTTGATAGTTCTTCTTTTTCTGTCGTTATTTTTTTACATTTACATACTTTAGTATTGCAGCAGGCGACACTTGAGTGAATGCCTAAAGATCCAACACACTATATGAGATAATGGTATATTCCAATTGCATGCCAAACATCTAACATTTCTCTTTTTTTCTTTTTCCTTCCTTCCTTCATTCTTTTCTTCATTTTTTCTTTCCGTATTGACTTTCTTTTTTTTCTCTTTTTTATTCATATATTGGCCGTTTTCTACACTTTCTACTTTTTTTACATTGCAAATTGTTCTTTCTTTCTTTGTTTTTTCCTTACTTTCTTTCTTTCTTTTGTTCTTCCTTTCTTTTTTTGCGTTTCTTTCGAACTATGTTTCCTTCTACACCTCATTATTAGCTTATTATCTAATCTTTCTTTCTTTCTTTTCCTTCCTCCTTTCATTTCTTTCTCCATTTCTTCCTTCTTTCTTCTTTTCTTTCTATTCCAGTTGCATTTCAAACATCTAAACTTACTCTTTTTCATTTTCCCTCCAACCTTCCTTCCTTCCTGTCTTTCTTTCTTTCTTTTTTTGTCTTTGACTATACGTTATACTTTTTCCTGATTGCAAGTGGTTCTTTCTTTCTTTCTTTCTTTCTTTCTTTCCACACTTCATACTTTCTTTTACGAATAATCAAAGCATTCCTTCATTCATTTTTTTTCGCTTTCTTATTTTTCTTTCTGTTTTGTTGTCTTTTTCTCTTCTTCACTTCATTTTTCTTTTTTCTGTCTTTGTTTTTGTAAATCTTTCATTTTGATATCTGCTATTCGTAGTCCGTATCTTACGCTTTATCTGATGTGATATATAAATTGTCTTAATCAAGTAAAAATGAAAACAATACTGACATTTCAATTTATCAAATATAATTACCAAAATTACACAAAAAAATCTTTAAATACGAAAGAGTAAATTTATTCAATAAAATCATCACTGGCTTCAACCACAGACTTCAGACAAGTTCAGAATCTCCTGAAAATCATCTCTAGACAGTTTCCTTGTTTAAATTGGTGAATGCTACCATAATCATTGCCTTCAGTTCCTCTTTGGTGCTAATCGCCATCTTCTGTCTTCCTGAAAATTGTACCTTGAGTGTCCTTTCCCCTCACTGGGGTATTCTCAATCTCTTTTACTCATCGTTACGCCTTGCATCTTAGTGTCATTATCGCCTTATTTAGGATGAAAGGATTTAAAAAAAAATGTTTCCCTTTGATTAAAAAAAGAAAACATCTGATTTACCCAATTCGTTTTCTCTTTTTCGTCTTTTTCGTCACACTCATATTTTTTTGGTTATTGATTTGAAAATACTTTGCCTTCTTTTGTTGTAACGTACTATTTTTGTGCATAGTTTATTTATTTAGTTTTTGGTTTCTTCCTTTTGATTTAAGCCATCTTTTCCTTCATTCCTTTAGTTACACCCCCTTTGTTTCTAATTAGTGAAGAGGTTCATGTGATAGTTCATCGCTATTGTCAGTCAAGCAGAGTTTTTAATAAAAAAAAAACACACACGAATCTAACAACCACCACCTACTTCATTTAATCACGTATGCACATATAGTGCGAGATATCCCTCCAGAAAGAACACCTGTTGTATTCCTCCAACGCACGCACACAGGTTTATCTTCTGTTCGTATGAAACTGCCTTTTGGATGTTAGTGTGAAATCGTATAAAAATAACGATTTAAAATAAAACTAAGCACGTACAATACTTGATTGTTCTTAATCTATTCTTTATGAATATTTATATTCTTTTTGGATGAGACACGGTAGAGTAAGGAGGAGGCAGGTTCGAGTAAGGGGAAGGTGGGTTAAACTAAGAAGGATGCACGGTAGAGTAAGAAGGAGGCACGGTAGAGTAAGAGGAAGGTGGGTTAGAGTAAGGATGCGGCACGGTAGAGTAAGAAGGAGGCACGGTAGAGTAAGGAGGAGCCACGGGAGTGTAAGCAGGAGGAATGGTAGAGTAAGAAGGAGGCACGGGAGTGTAAGGAGGATGCGCGGTAGAGTAAGAAGAAGGCACAGTAGAGTAAGGAGGAGCCACGGGAGTGTAAGCAGGAGGAATGGTAGAGTAAGAAGGAGGCAGGGTAAGGTAAGCAGGAGGCGCGGTAGAGTAAGAAGGAGGCACAGTAGAGTAAGGAGGAGACACGGGAGTGTAAGTAGGGAGTACAGTAGAGTAAGGAGGAGACACGGGAGTGTAAGGAGGAGGCACGGTAACGTAAGGAGGAGGCACGATAAGGTAAGGAGGAGGTGCGTTAGAATAAAGAGGAGGCGGGGTAGAGTAAGAAGGAGGCAGAGTAGAGTAAGGAGGAGGCACGGGAGAGTAAGGAGGAGGCGCGGTAGAGTAAGAAGGAGGCACGGTAAGGTAAGCAGGAGGCGCGGTAGAGTAAGAAGGAGGCGCGGAGAGTAAGAAGGAGGCGCGGTAGAATAAGGAGGAGGCACAGTAGAGTAAGGAGGAGACACGGGAGTCTAAGGAGGAGGCACAGTAGAGTAAGAAGGAGGCACGGTAAGGTAAGGAGGAGGCACGGGAGTGTAAGGAGGAGGCACGGTAGAGTAAGAAGGAGGCACGGTAAGGTAAGTAGGAGGCGCTGTAGAGTAAGGAGGAGGCACGGTAAAGTAAGTAGGAATCACGGTAAAGTAAGGAGGAGGCACGGTAGAGTAAGGGTGGGTGCGGTAGAGTCAGGATGATGCACGGTAGAGTAAAAAGGAGTCACGGTAGAGTAAGGAGGAGGCAAGGTAGACGGAGGAGGATGTGTTGTAGAGTCAGGAGGAGGAACGTTTGATTAAGTTCGAATTCCAGTCAATACCCTTTGGAAAGTTATGAATTCATTTCTTCTCCCACCAGCTATGGGGTAAATAGAAAGACAGGTCGGGTTCTATAGCCTTGGATGGCAAAAAGAAATGTCAGCCTACTGCAGGAAAAAATCTGCCTCGTCAGTCATGTATCTAAAGATACATAGTCGCGTAAGCGTGTTTCACGCCTGGCATATAACTAACTGACTGACCCTTGGGAAAGGTATGAATCCTTTTATTCTCCCACCAGCTATAGCTAAATAGCAGGACAGGCTGGTTTCTATAGCCTTTGATGGCAAATTTTCTCTCAAATAGAAATGACAACCTACTGGAAGAAAAATCCTTCTCGTTATCATGTATCGAAATATATATGATCGCCTAAGCGTGTTTCATGAATGGCATATAACTGATATTCTTTTTGGATTCGCTATCACCATATTGAATATGGTTGGTTGCTATGTTGGTGGAAATGACAGATAAAATACGCCCCAACCCTCAATTTTACAAACAAACAAAACTACCCGTGAGATATTGGGTCACTGACTGTTCAGGTTATTTTATATTGAAGTTGATTTCAACATTCCCTTGAAATGAAAGTTAATTTAATTATCATTCTGTTAAATATTTCAATTCCTTCTTGTCATCATTGATCTTGTTTACAGGTTTAATGTTTAACGTTTTTACTGATTGTATACAGCATTTAATACGAATAGAACGTCCGGGATAAACTTGAGCTTTAAATCAGATTAACTTAAAAATATTTTTAATAAGCCAAAAAATATTTTTAAATCATATTCACTTGAATATATTTTTAAATATAGCAAAAAATATATTTTTTAAATATTTAAAATTTTGTTAGTTTAAAGAAAGCTGAAATATAAATTACTTTACAAAAAAGGAGACGAAACAGCAAAGCTAGATTTCTTTGTGTCTGTCTTTAACTTAAAAATATGTTAATAAAAAAATTGTCCGTTTGTAGAAAGTTAAAATAAAAATACTTACTGTATAAACAACTCGTATTTTTAAATTTTATTAAATTGAAATACTTTTAAATAAAGATAAACTGAAAAATATTTTTTATAGTCCAGAAGATATTTTTAAATCATATTCACTTGTAAATATTTTTTTAAATATGCCAAGAAATATGTTTAAAGAGAGTGGGAATATAAATAATTACTCTACAAAAAACTGGACGAAACAGCAAACCAGGATCTCTTTGTGTCTGTCTTTAACTTACAAAATATTTTAATTAAAACAAATTGTGTTAGAAGAAAGTTAAAATAAAAATACATACTGTATAAATAACTCGTAAATAATTATGGGCCGGACTGAAGCACCACACAAACGCGCAGTAATTACAGATTTTTATTATTATATAGATAACTAACGATACATGTTTATAATAAAACAACTGACAATACATATTCAAAGTAAAATGACCTTCATACATTTTATAGTAGAATTGCCAACAATACATTTTATCATCAGTTGAAGGCTTAAAATTACATACAATCCTTTTGCACCGGACGGTCGCACCACACAAGCACGTAATCCTCTACACAATCACAGAATTTTAGAAATATATAGATCGTACAAATGCATGATGGGATTTCTTCTTAGTCAATATGATGGAACAATTCTCGGACATATCCACTATATATTTTCTTTCTTTTCTTGAAGTCAGAATGTTACAATATGTGTCCCTTTTACGTGTTAACAACATTCTTCCCTTACGGAGGATTCAACTCATTAAACTTGGTTTGCCGACATTTGTCTTGAATATATATTGTTTGCTTAATGCTTGCCCTGTCTTTTATTTTATTTTATTTTTTTATTGTTTATTAGAAAAAAAATACCTATTTTCGTTTTCTGGCCATTGCTGCCAATTACATATCACCACGGCCAATTAATCTACATGTATTTATTAATTTTGTTGAAGTTGAATGTCGGTGAAGTATCTTGCTTGAAATATGTACCAGGTGTAACAGCAACATTGTCCGAATCGTGTAACTGCAAAATAGTCCAATTGTTAGATTAAATTTGAACCGTTGTATCTTAGAAATGATTAAAGAGATCTTATTGGAATTCTCCGATGCTTTAATAACACTATTAGATTCTACTTTGAATAATTAGAAAGTATTTATCGGTTAAGTTGAAATGATGATCCCTCTTGCTGTTGTGACGTCATGCTCTAGCTTTCTTCTCTACTGTTCTCTCTTTCTGAAACTCATCGACTTTCTCTTGCATAGACTTTGAAGATGGCAAGCAGAGTATGAATGTCCGTACCTTTATTGAAGGCATGAATGATCTTTTTCCTCTTACCATTTCTCAGTAGGGATAACATAGTGAGGCTGGCACAAAT
>CAHIKZ030000239.1:20000-25000 GCA_903632075.3 Acanthosepion pharaonis | reverse complement strand
ATGCAAAGATTTAAGCCACCGGCATTTTTGTGCACACGTATAATATGGCGGAATATTTCTTAACAAATTGTGATGTAAAGACTTCAACCAAGTAAAACAAACACACACGCACATACACGCACATGCGCGCTCGCACATAGATCTCTCCCTCCCACTCTCTTCGTCTCTTTTATATATATATATATATATATATATATATATATATATATATATATATGTATTTGCTTGTTTATATGTATGTATGTATGTCTCTGTATATATATATATATATATATATATGAAAAAGTCGATGCGTTTCTTCCACTGTGTGACTTTATCATGGTATTGTAGGATTTATTTTGCTGTAAGTGTGTATCAAATCTTATAAGTTCGAGAATGTTCATGAAAAAGAAAATTATGTTTTCAAATTAAAAGCCTTGATAAACCAACAACGTCCTCGTCTTTGTATATTAACACATGCAGCAAAATAAATTCTACATTACCTTGATTTGAGGAAGAAACGCGTCGGCTATAAATAGTTTTACTTTTCTCAACTATTATTCGTATATATATATATATATGTGTGTGTGTGTGTGTGTGTGTGTGTGTGTGTGTGTGTGTGTGTGTGTGTGTGTGACGTCACCCAGGCCCTCTGTGCCCGTTGCTGTCGGCGTGTTATCCTGTGACGACCAATGTGACTTGGCATTGGTCGCGGCACCAAATGTGACGTTCTAACCCTTTGCTGATTCGGATGGGAATCTGGTTAGATTCGGTATCGACTTTGTCGTTCCCAGCTCGCCCCCAACGTCTGGTTACCGAAGTAACTGATTTGATTTCTAGTCTAACGTACCCACGTTGTGATTTGATCTTAGGTAGACGAAATCAATCAGTCGCCGGGCCGCAATGCAAGCCGAGTCCGAGCAAAGGTAACACCATACAAGTATATGTAAAAGAAAATAAGTAACAACTCGAAAAGTTCAAATGTGTTAAAAAAGAATAACAAATACAGGGTTTTTTTCTGGATCTTCAGGCGATATTCTTAAAACTTGTTTTGTTGGTGTGAGTCTAAGTCGTTCTTCAAAAATAAATTGTTTTTTGTTAGAAGTTGAAGTCGGAATGCGTGGATCTTCAGTCAGCTTCGTGCGAGGCTGGTTTCAGAGCTCACAGCTCAACTCAGTCTGCGTCTCTTTAACTGCAACTAACTTCTCTCTCTGACTAACCCCAAATCCTTTCGAACTCGCTGCGACACTGCTTATATGGACGCCGACCAAAACCGGGTGTGGGCTTGTCGTGGTTTGGGGTTCCTCGATAATTCTAAACCCACATCAAGGATTTTCTTTGTTTTCGGACAGGAAAATTTATCACTTTCCATTTTTGGAAGCCCATTACTTTTTGCTTTAGAGGGGTTCTTAAGGGTATCGTCCTCCCAAATTCTTCCTTTCTCATATTGGTATCTTACACCAATCCACTCAGAGGGCGTCAACAGGTTTCCCTTCTCTCTCACAGTGATATCTCACACCAATCCCCTCAGAGGCGTCAACAGACCTCCCCTCCTTTCTCATAGATTACCTTCGCCTACCGCTCACGCCACCATTCAGCCAATGAACGCCCAGCAGCGTGGATGTGGCTAGACTGGCCTCAGTTTAAAAATTTCGCTCAAAGGAAAAAACAAATTATCTTCCTTCTTTTTTTTTTCTTTCTCTTCCCCGAGCAGACATCCACGACTCGGAGTGTGGTCCCTAATCACTATCTTAACCGAATGTTGTCTGGAATTTGTCAACGAGATTTTCGCCAAATAATCATCGCGGTTGATCAGTGAATCTCTTTGTCTCTTCAATGCCTACGTGCTTCCGTCGCTACAGTCTGTCCAGGCAACAAACTTTTATCATGGATAAGTCTGAACATAAAACAGGTGTTTTCCCAAAACCAAATGATATCTCCGAAGGATAGTTAATGTTTTATTTTTTTTCTTTCTCTTTTCCCTTCCTTTCTTTTTTTCTTTGGCAGTGGTCTTCAGCTGATGTCTATCTCGGTCAATACGTGACCTGATTACAATTATCTCCCAGTTTCTGTTTCGTGCCACTTGACCAATTTGAAATTTTCATTATTGCCATGGACAGATGGCTATCTCATATTTGCCACCTCGTAACATAAATTAATTCGACAGATCCGAGATCTTACAAATTTCCTATATTCGGCAAAAGAAAAAAGACCTTTTCTTTTCGCAAAGGAAAATAAAATCGTCACCACTTTTCTTTATCAAAAAAATAACATCGCCCAGTATGTCTTTTTGTGATAGCTTCTTATCGCCTTAATTATTGCAGCTTCTTCTCGCCTTAATTATTTCTCGATTTTCAGTTTAACGCGACCGCTAAATAGTGTCACATATATATATATATATATATATATATATATATATATATATATATATATATATAAATGATTTATATCTAACTCCTGCTATATATAT
The DNA here is from genome assembly GCA_903632075.3 of Acanthosepion pharaonis. Lineage (NCBI taxonomy): Eukaryota > Metazoa > Mollusca > Cephalopoda > Sepiida > Sepiidae > Acanthosepion > Acanthosepion pharaonis. The sequence continues at coordinate 22,551 of CAHIKZ030000239.1, read as the reverse complement.
GTGTGTGTGTTTGTGTGCGTGCGTGTGTGTGTGTGTGTACATGCGTGTGTGTTGGTGTGTGTGTGTGTGTGTTTGTGTGTGCGTTTGTGTAGCGGCTCCTAATGTAATTAATGCATTACTCTTCAAATACGAATTGAGTTCTCCTTTCCTCTGGCGGTTTTTTTTTATGGTAAAAAACGTTAAAATTCCTTCTTTGCCGTGCGACGATGGCTTAGGTAAAGAATATCCCAGTGATGACAAATCACACTCGTTTCAAACCCGGCTTGAAGAAATCGGATCTATATATATATATATATATATATATATATATATATATATATATATATATATATATATATTAATTCCTTTTTTTATACAACTTTCTTTCAGTCGCTGATTTTCATTTTATTTTCTTATCTTTTATTTTTAACTCAATTTGTGATTATATTATTAAAGTTATAAAAATGTTTTATTTTTTTTTCTACGGAATGTATGTGTGCATAGTTAATGTCGTTGATATATATATATATATATATATATAAAGAAAGAACAGTAAGATATATTATCCAGTGTTCTTATAGATATTTTTATTTTGAAAAATAGTGCTCAATGTAAATTTACAGAACATTATTATTATAATTTAAATATGCCACACAGTATAACCATCATGATTATAACTGTGTAGCGGAAAACCATATTTTAAATCAATTTATTTATAATAATAAATATATATATATATATATATATATATATATATATATTTATGAACAAAAATCAAAAACAATCACAGGTTTACTTAATGAACAAAAATCAAACGAATAAATGTCAACCTAACAAGCTATAAGATAAAAGCTTTAGTGGAAAAAGTACTAAATATAAATTGGATTACTCTTTCAATGTTCTGCCTATAGATCTTTCCAATCGACTGCTTCATGGGAAATACCCAAAACTCCACCGAATTTCAAATTAATTTCTTCGTAGATTGTTTTAAAATTTTAGATATTTATCAAACCTTAACCTCCCAAATATGCACGTTAAAGTAACGCGAACTGACAGCGTTTAGAATTTGAATGAAACCTGTCGTAATTTATTGGGGCTGTTGTAACGCGTCTTCCTTAATGTATCCCTTTATCGCTCACCCCTAACCACCTTTTATCTAGAGACGACACGCGTTAGATTTGAGAGCAACATCCAGCCGACACACTGGGGTTAAAATAGAAACTAAAATGTTACATATGACACACTCATATCCTCTCTCCCCCTCACCTCCTCACTTCGTTAACTTTGCGTATACTTGATGAGGTCCGTAAAAAACGTGAATTTTTTTTCATTTTTCATTTCAGCTTTTGGAAGTAAAGTCTGATGATCCAGAACCCGTTAAAGGGGTTATGGTGAAATAGCTTATTACATGGAATCTTAACGTGGTCTGTCTTTTATTCAAACATATCTGCTCTGAATTTTACATTGAGCTCTCTGGATATCATCCTCCTCAGGTCTACCCATACGGATTACCTAAATTTGAATTAACTATATATATATATATATATATATATATATATCAGGTGTATAATATACTTAAACATATGTCATATTATAATAGTCTATATTTTTCTATTATTCCATTCCCATAGAACGGCTAAAACAACGATTTGAACAATATCTATGGCAAAATTGACATTATCATTGCCAGTATATATTCTCACATATCATCTAGTTGATTAAACAAAGAAAAACTGTAAATAAAACAATTGAATTCAATCAATAAATAATTAAAATCTCAAAGTATATAATTAGTTCTTGTAAGTGTCCCTATATTTTGTTACGTTCTTATGAATTATGAACGACCGATTATTTTTCCGTTGAAGAATGCTTAAAATTTTGAAGAGACAAGGCAATCATTCAGATCTGAAGTCATATAAGTTCTTTCCCTTTGTGTCTTCAGAGAGAAAGATGTTTCTCTAGGGGGGAAAAAAAACATCGATTAATTTGAGACTCTCTACAACACACTCAATTATACCTACCTATACACACAAAAATATATATATATATATATATATATATATATATATATATATATATATATATATATTTTTGTGATGTTTTTCACAGCAGGAATTCTCTCAAACATTATTTGTTAAATAATATGTCCTGTCTTTCATTTTTGTGTTTAAATCTTTCAAAATAAGTTTTTTTTGTGTAGATTTGCTAAAATTCAAACATTTATTTTATATTAATTATTATTTTTCTCAAATAATTTAGAATGTTGCTCCATTAATTTTCAATGTTTGTTATATATATATATATATATATATATATATATATATATATTTCAAACATTCTCACGTAATATAAAGGGTCATACTATAATTTTTTTATGTGTGGATCTGTGATTATATATTAAACACATTTTAATATACGGACCCATCAGTCAGTCAGTTATATGCCATGTGTGATACACGCTATTTAACAATAGCTGGGGGCGAGAATATGAGTATTTATACCTTTCGCAAGGCTATTAGCCCAAAAGTAAATGTAATTATTACGACTGGAAAGTTAATCAGTCAGTTATGTG
>CAHIKZ030000239.1:0-15000 GCA_903632075.3 Acanthosepion pharaonis | reverse complement strand
ACCCTTTTTATTGTTACATGTTATTTGGCGTTTGTCTTTATTAACCCCAAATTAACATCATAACAGTTTTCAACGTTAGCAACAGCAATTATACACCGTTGAGATTTCAACATTCAACAGTGATGAAATCTCAACGTTATTTTTGCAATGTTAAAACACTTCTCAGTGGAATACTTATAACATCAGTAAATATAAACCGAAGATAGTGCCTTTGAACAATTTTGAATATAGAGTAGAAACTCTGACAACCGGACTAAGAAGGCCTTCCGGACATGAGCATTTGGTTACAAAGTCCGGATATGAGGAGTTATATTTAGATTAAAATAAAAGAACTGAAATCATGTTTAACATTTATTTTCAGTGTTTTATAGTAAACAATATAAGCTAATGGTGAGTGAAATATAACGGAATTGATTTTAAGGAAAAAGAAATAAATTATGTAATGTTAATGAAAATTCATTAAATTAAGTCTGCCACATATGCAAAACAAATAATGTAACAAGGATTTTTTAATCGCTGTTTCATGATGATTCTTTCTCTTCTAATGTCATTCTCAACTTTTTCTGCGTTTCATTTTGTTTTTGTTCTTGACATTTTTTAAACGACACTTTTTTAACTCTACGTGCGTTATTGCAATCATCATATCTGAATGCTGGATTTCTTTCCATAAAGTGACAATATTTTCACAAGCTTTGGCAATTTCAATCCATGTTTCATCACAATCATGTTTTTTTTTTATTTCCTTCTTTATTGTGACAGTGTGAACGCTGGAGAATAATTTCTTTGGAAGATTTTATATCATACAATTTTGCCTTTCCTATGTTGAACTCAGCCATTAGTTACAATGAACGTTCATCAGCGTCTACTTTGTTTAAAATTTCCACTTTTTGTGATAAATCAAAAGTTGTTCTTTTTCTCTTATTCCCATCATCTTTTGCACTAATATCACCCAAATAGTTCAAATATACACGTTAAAATCATGTACGGATATGCCGGATTGCGGATACGAGTCACTCCGGATATAAGGGATTCCGGATATCAGGGATTCCGGATATTAGGGATTTCGGATATCAGGGATTCTACTGTATGAAAATCTTCTTACAGTTATTTTCCTAATAACGAAAATTACACAAAAAGGTCCGACATATGCTAAATATGTTGATGAACCTTTTCAAAGTCAATAGCAACAATTATTTGTTATGAATAAATTCCAACGGGTGCACAGGATCGCCTCATCAGAGCTATTATGACTTAGGGTCATGACAAGTTTCGCATCTTTTCACATCATACCTGTTCACCCAAACAACCCTACCGAAACAATACCTATACCGGCAGGCGATCCTGAAGCAAATATCCACCAAGCACACTACAACGGACATATAAGGAACTGCCGCGGGTACCTCGAAGTGGTATAATGGTTAGCAATCTTGTCTCGCTAGAACAATTACGACTGAGTAGTGAATTCGGTCCTCACTGGGTACCTCATATTTCGGCATTGTGCCACATCTAAGCTTCGCTTGGAAAATCATTATAAAGAACTGCCATTGCAATTCTTGAAATAACAAGCGACCAATCAGAAACGCCCTACGTCACTTCCTCCTCAACCAAGACGAAACGGAAAAGAGAATAAACGGAATGCTCGTCTTTTCCCTCGTAGTCTAACACGCGGAAGGACCTACACTCACAACGAACACTGCTTGACATAACAGATAAGTAATTTATTTTACTAAATGTTTACCCAACAGAAGCCCCAGGAACCTTTCAAATTAAAAAAAAATTGTTAAATGAAGATGTTGCATTTTTGTGAGTCCTAATAAGAAAATAACATAAATTATAAAAATAAAATATATAAGCAAAAAAATAATTTAAATTAAAATATGCCATTTGATTTCATTTGAAACACTTATCTCTTTCTCTCTCTTTCTCTAGACTTCTCTCAAATAAGGAGAATGCAACTCTGAAAGAAAAAGAGGAACAGGAAGAAAAGACTGAACGCGGCCGAAAAATAGCAGACGTTTGCTAGCCCATGGGTCTAGTCACTGTGACTAAAAATCTACCAATATTAGATAGGCTGCACGCATAACTTCCGCTATAAAAGATGATGAAGAAAGGAACGTTGGAAAATAAAACTGAGTTTGTCATATCAAAATAATTAACACAAAGAGACTTTTGATGTTAGCCGAAATCAATCTTCTATCCAGAAGAAAAGTTTGACACATCACCTGTTACTAAGTTGACAACTACCACCAAGGTCTGACACGTTAACTATCAACTACCGCACTGAAATTGATTTTCTCCCGACCACTACCAAGATCTGACTTATAAACGAACTTTAGCTACCCCGAATTACAAAGGACTCACGCCAATCTCAATCAAATAAATAAATATATATTATTTGTTTATATCCTTAGTTTTAGTCCAAAGTTTCCGGTAAATAAATACTAAGAATAACTGACACCTCCCTACACATTAGTCTCAGTTGAGGGAGGTGAAAAGGAATGCTGGTTATGGGGTACGTACGATAATCATACTTTGATCCTAGACCGTTGATCTTAGAGCTTAAGATTGTCGTGTTCGGGGAAGCATCCCCTGGGGAGTCTGTTCCATCACATAGCGGCTCTTTGTAAGAATATGTTCGAATGGAATAACTATAGAATACTGAAGGACTGTGATTTTCCCTGTATAGTCCTAGTTGTAAAAGTCTGAACTGGTAGAAGTAAGGAATATATCTCGTAAGAAATTTTTCCACTGAAATAACGATTGAGTAGAGATATTTATGCGATCTTGCGTCTGTGTAGAAAGGTGTGGTATAGTGGAAAATAACTCTGATTCTTGTCAAGCCGGAAATAGAAGATTGAACAGCTCCAGCCTAGGCATAATACTACTTGACTTTTTATAACGAACAATGTTGATTATAGTAATACCTTCTTAAAGTTAACAAGAATCGTTAGTCATTAATGCGCATACAATATAAGAATATAATGAATAAAATTAACATTGTTACCTGGCTGCACTGGCCCGTTTTTTTTTAAAATAGTAAATTGCCGTTTACTTGAAACAAATGACGGTAGTTTCTAATAGGAACTACTGTTTTATTTTCAATCGAATATCATGCAGTATTTATAGCACAAACTCGAGATACTAACATTTTATGATGTCTTGTTTATGTATATATACGTCGACTCATGCAAATTTTCGACATTACTAGCTACAGTCGAACAAAGTTGGCCATAATGGTTTAAGGAGTATTCATATTTCTCCAATCAGTTTAATTCTGATATTCTTAACGTTTGATCTGATATAAATCTTCGCTTTGGGTTTCACGAGTTAGGTTTTATTCTTTACGTTTATGCAATCTTAATAGCGTATGTTAGTTATGTCATAGTCGAATCGAGGTGGTGCTAGCTTTTAAGGGTGAAAAAAATAAAGATCTATCACTTGGAGTGTATATAGTGATAATTAAACTATCTAGCATAAGGCCAATATTCACTTTCCATTCTCGATACGTCTAAAACCGTCTTCTCGTCCTTGTAGATGACGAATTATTTTCCATTCAACAAAAACCTTAACACAGACGAGACGTCGCAAGCTTCTCGCTGTTCTTTCGCTATTTCCATGGTGAATGTTCAGATCAGCTACATCCCTTAGTTCTACCGGTCCTTCTCTTTATGGCTAAGATCCGTCGTGCCACGTATATTTTAGCGAACTTCCCTAATTCCCTTTGTATCCCCTGCTGAAAGGTTCCGTTCAAGCAGCTTCTTCCAACGAACCATTGCCTTGTTGAACCGACTCTCAAGAGGCTAATTCCCCGATCACTACAAACTTAACCTGTTCATGTCTAGGGTTAATCGTTACATTCTGCACATATCCGTACAAGCTATACTTCTTACTCTCTAATACTCTACCTCGCGTGACCCAAGAGCCTTGTATGAACTTCACGGTAAAGAAAATGTTAATCGTAAGGCCCAGTTCCAAATTCAGTTGGGTTCATTATATTCACTTACGCGCAGACACCCTTGGGAAATGTATAAAGCCACCTCTTCTCCTGTCCAGTTATGAATTATTTTCAATTCAACAAAAACTTTCACACAGACGAGACGTCACAAGTCTCTTGCTGCTCTATCGCTATTTCCATGGTGAATGTTCAGATCAACTACATTCCTTAGTTCTACCGGTTCTAACCTTCAAGGCTATGACCCGCCATGCCAAGCACATTGTAACGAACCACCTTCATTCTCTTCTCATTACCCCGACTAGATGTGAGTTCCATTCAATCAGCTTCTTACCACTTCCTCATGGAACCGCCCCCAAAGAGGTTGCATTCACGATCACTACGATCATAAGCTGTTCAAGTCTAGGGCTAACTGTTATCTTACACACATATCCGCATTGGTTGTGCCTCTTACTCTGTAACTTTCTACCGAAAGTGACCTTCAGGCATTGCATAGGGTGAACAATACAGTAAAAAAGAAAAAAAGAAAAAAAAGTTGCTTTCCCGCCTAGAAGAAAGCCCATTCACATCTACGGAGAAGACACTGAAGAACTGCATAAGTAACTTAACAGCTATAGTAACGCAGTTTAAAGATATTTCAGGATATTAAAAGATGCTGAGAATGTTGCAAATATTCGCGATACAAATTTTTGGCATTCGTTGTAAAAGTTTCTCAAAGTATAAGCTTGGTGTTTGATTCCATTGTTTATCCAATGCCTTTAAGAGCTTTATTTTCTTTTTTTTTAATCCTGTCAAGTTTATCTCATACTAATTCTGGCGAACTCGGCATCAGTCTCTCCTCCCACCGACAAAACAGTAAGATTGCCTCTATGTGCCTTTTTTTAAATAAATACTTTCATGATAATTGTTCTGATGATCACTTCCCTATTTTTCTTTGAGTTTAATTCCCCATCCCCTCCCTCGTTAGGTGGTCAGTGATGTCAGTTCGCTGATGGATGCGGGGCACCTTTCGTTTTGCATGAGTGTCTTCGTATTTGTTATTGAGTTTGAATGAGTGCGTATCGGTGTGCGGGCTTGAATGAATGTGTTATATTATTATAGAACCGCATTGATTTCGGCCATATTTCTGATATTTCTGCTACATTTAATGATTGTGGCGCGGTTTATTACTAATATTATTTTCTTTGGTTTCTTATAAATAGTTTTGTATTCATATTTCTAAATACTCATCAGGGGTAGTTTTTAGAATTTTTGTTTTATCACCAGCCAACAATGAATTGTAAATATGGGGACTCATAGAGACAATGAGGTATTATGGTGGATGTAGTAAGAAAGATATATAAGAATGTTGTTTTGGTGGAAGGAATATTGTTTGTACGATTGGGTCAGTATTTGTGGCTAGCTAAGTTATAGTTAAGACAGAAGGAGACCGTCCTTTACCCATCCCCCCCTTTGGCCTTGTGCCACATTTCTGTACAAAACAGAATAAATATTGCTCTTCCTTATGGTACCTAGACTGCATGAATTTTAGAACATAACTAGACTGGTAGCGAAATCACAGCAATTTACAGTTCAACTAGATAGAGGTGACAGTAGTTTCTCTGCTGAGAGTTTTTTTTCTCGCACTACTTGTCTGCTGAACTCCCTTCCGGTCCAATTTCTTTCCAGGCAACTTTAATCTGCAAAAGTTTAAATGCAATGTCAATCACTATCTAATGTCATCCTAAATGCTCTTTTCTCCTTCTACTCATGACAAAGGTTTCTGTTCCTGATTCCTCCACACACAGCAACCACTTGCTTGATAGTGGCTTTACTATCTTCCTTCGGGTAATACCGATTAATATAGATATTAATTTATCCGCTCTACAACTATATATATATATATATATATATATATATATATATGTGTGTGTGTGTGTGTGTGTGTGTGTGTGTGTGTGTGTGCAGGGTGTTCCGAAATAATGTCTACACTATTTAAATATTAATAGGTAATAATACATTACCGTGATGTGAGAAATTATATGGATGAAAATATGCAAAACAGATGGAGTGGAAGAAGAGGGACAATTGAATACCCACCTAAATCACCAGATTTGACACCCTGGGATTTCTTTTTTTGGGGGTTTCTAAAAGACAAAGTTTACAGCAGGAAACCTGAAACAATTGCTGAAATGAGAGTAGCAATTCAAGAAGAATATGCTCAAATACCTGAGGAAAGGATACTGGACGTTTGTAGGTCTATTTCTTCAAGATATGAAAAGTGTACTGAACAGTACGACAACCAGTTTGAGCATTTGATGTGAACTCATCATTATATGAACATTCTGCCATTGCCCCAAGTAACTTTTATCTTATTAAAGTTAATTTTCGATTTTTTTTTTGTATATTTTACTCTCAATTTCTTTAAATGTGTATACTTTGTCTTCTATTAATCTTTTTACAAGTCAAAATACATAAATTGAATAAGTTATAACAATTCAAAGAGTGTATACATTATTTTGGGACACCCTTTATATATATATATATATATATATATATATATATATATATATATATATATATATATATATATTTTGTGTGTGTGTGTGTGTGTGTCTACGTATATAGTAATCAGTTGCTATATAATCCAAGTGAATCTAAATAATATAAAATATAACGAATGAGTCACACAGAGGACTCAATGTATATATTATATAAACTCGTGAATATACTCGTGTTTTCACATGCTAAAACTGCAATATATAAAAATCTGAGAACTGCATTAATTTATCTAAGCCAGTTCAACTACTTTAAAGAAATTCATGTGCTCACTAGAATATTTAATGTTGTAGGATATAAATTATATTTATATTTCAAACAGATCAAAGCTAATAAGGTTTCATTTATTTATCTTATTACCTTGAACGGTTTGAAAAATATTTACATGTAAATCTTTACTTATTAAGGTGAAATGATCATAAATATGTGGTAATTTTAAATTCCTATTGTGTATAATATATATATATATATATATATATATATATATATATATGTATTATACACAAATAGGAATTTATATATATATATATATATATATATTTGTGTGTACTTACGCTCGCGTGTGACCTAAATAATTAATTCACGTATACAATAGCAACTTTGAAAATGACAGGAAATTTAATTTAACATTTTCCTCATCAAGAAGAAAGAATGCTTAAGAGGTTGATGTTCAAAAAGACGTTTCAATCGAGTTATTGATACATGTTCCTAGTGCAGCGAAGTATATCACGTATCGTCAAGAGACTGATTTGAAAACATCATAGATTTTATATCAAAGGGTATGGAAGGAAAATTAACTAAAAAACCAAACAAAAGCATAAAAAAGCCCTTCACATGATGCTGATTGCAACGTCTCTACATTTATGGTAAATTATTTATTTATATTTCGGCTGTTTTGATTTATCAAACAGGCAAACACAAACAATATATATATATATATATATATATATATATATATATATATATATATTTACAAGAATAGATTCTCCTTGACATATACAGATTTGAGGCAATGTATATGCTTTCGTTTCATCTGTAACACGTACAAGAGGATGAAAAATACAAAATCTATAGATATGTCGATAGTTTGATGGTTGAGAAATGGGTACTGAGTTCGAATTACACTTTTGTACAAATACGATGATTTGCATTAGTTCTCTATCTATCTCATTCTCTCTCTCTCTCTATATATATATATATATATATATATATATATATATATATATATATATATATATATATTATATACCCACACACAGACAGTGTGGATAGACATCGGATTGTCTCTAGCCAGGTAAAACTCGAATGATATGGAATCAATCGGAGATTCTACAATTAACCCATTGGCGCACGGCAGGGATGAAAGTAAATTTAGACGTATTTATTTTTGGAAAAACACGTCAGTGACCAGAGAACTCGATTCGTCTTAACGAAGAGTCTTCCATCATCAGAAGTAAATTATATATATATAATATATATATATATATATATATATATATATATATATATATATATATATATTACAAACATTATGTCTGATTATTTTTAGCATAATCCATTCATATTCACGGACATTTTCCCATGTATTACAATTAAATGATACAAGAAATACACTGTGACCGTGAAAATCACTTTTATTTCCCAAGTACTTTCCATCTCTTTCTGAGATCATCATCCTCAGAAAGAGATGAAGATGCAGATTGATATTGCATTTAACTTTTGAAAATTGTACTTGAAAGCTAGAAGCAGGCAGAGTTCCATGAGCAACTATTGATTGAAAGTTATAATAAAGAGTGTATCGACCCAATTTGTTCCCATTTGGAACTTATAAATTTGGATCCGTTTAAAAGATTTCACCTAAAAGAATAATGTCCTTCACGTAAACATGTTAGGGTGGTTCTTGTTATTGAATTGTTTTGCAATAACAGACTTCAATAAAGATCCAATCATGGTAATGTCAGACTTACGCAATACGGACATAATTTTTTAAACTAAAATAAAGCAACAAAACAACTTGCTAAACTAATTATTCACATTCGATAAAAAAGTTACTAAATAAGTTTTAAGCAGTTCTCTAAACTGAATATTTAATATCATTATATGATAATAATTTCTTAGGTACGATTAGTCAGCAGGTCAAACCCAACAAAATTTAAATTGACGGGACGTTTTAGTTTTACTCGAGTTAACATCTATTTACTACAAATTTTAATAAACTAATTTTTATTTATATTTAAATTTATTTATATCAATGTATATTTATATATTTATTTTGTATAATCTTATATATATACATATATACACATACATATACATACATATATATATATATATATATATATATATATATATATATATATATATATATATATATATATATATATATATATATAAATATTATATTTCGTTTATATACTTATCTTCGCTTAATCTGAATTCACTTATATGCATATTTTTGCATTTATTTTGTATACTTATTATATTTATATATTTATTGTATATATTATATTTTGTTTTATATATTTGTTTATTATCATATTTAAATTTATTTATATGGATGTATATTTATGTAATTACTTCGTATAGTTATATTCTCCATATATATATATATATATATATATATATATATTTATATATATATATATATATATATATATATATAGTGAACATTGAATCAATAAGGTGGCGACAGGCTGTTTCATACTAGACGTAATCGTCAAGCCTGACGATTGCGTCTAGCATGAAACAGCCTGTCGTCTCTAAGTGTTGATTTCAATGTTCACTTTTATATCTGCACACGCTCTATCTCTGATATTGATTACTTTATACTATAAATACAGCACATCTTAAGAGTATATTTTCTTCATATATATATATATATATATATATATATATATATATATATATATATATATATATATTATTTTTTTATGAGATCATAAAACAAAAAATTGTCTAAATCTTATTCTGTTATTCGGATTTATATTTCCTAGTGACAATTCGCGTTTGAAAACGTTTAGTGAAAGGCTACAATTTATACTTGATATTAATAAACACGTATGTGTAGCAATAGATTTTAAAAGTGTATTCATTTTATTTCTTTGTTCGTAGGACCGTGGATAAGTTCTCGCTGTTTTCCAACAGATGGCGTTCCCCGAAATGCGTGCCTGTAGTTTTCAGATGGTAAGGAAGTACTATAAGCAAGCTTGAAAATCAATGTATGTCATTTCGCCGAAGTTTAAACTTTTTTTTTTCATAGCGTTAAACATGTCGGATGCCGTGCCAAAGAAAGTGTATTTACAGAGAATTTCACTGTACTACTATATTCAAAAGAAATCTGCAGCTGAAGTACGCAGAGTTCTTGCTAAAATTTAGGGCGACCATGCTCTGTTGGAAACAACATGCAGAGATTGGTTTACAAGATTAAAAAATAATGATTTTTTTTGTGAAAGATAAAGAACGGTCTGGCGCACTTTGCAGAGGAAGGATTGGAGTCATTACATCATTAAGACTCATTTCAGCTTCAAGCTGAAGTTGTAGAATTATTAGCAGCTTATCACAGGACAGTTTCGAAAAGTTTGAAACCATCAGAAATGATTCAAAAGCGAGCACATTTCGTGCCGTACGAGTTGAAGTGAGAGATATCGAACGGCGTCGTTTCACGTGTGAACAGCTGCTTCAACAACAGAAAAAGATTTTCTTTTTTGCATCGTATCGTGAATGGCGATGGAAAGTGGATACACTACAATAGCCATAAGCGTAGAAGATCGTGGGGTAAGACCAGCCATGCATCAATATCGTCCTAATACATATTTTTGATCTGTTTCAACATGGATATTTGTGACGATATTACTACTGTATTATAAAAAATCTAATTTAAAATTTAATTGTTTGTTTGATTAAATGGCTTGTTTTGTACAACTTCCCAATTTGCAGCTTATTTAAAATAGACTATATTGGATATAATAATTATGCAACTGAGAAAATTCCTTATAATTAACCTATATCTGGGGGGATCAGGTGGATTATTATCTTTCCCCAAAGTGTTTGCATTAATTAAATATGGCGTTTACGATTGAATTGAATCTCGAATCTTCAATTCCGAGCCGTTATCCATTGCACAAATTGCATATTCAAGCTTACAGCGCCTGTTATTTTCAACCGGTCACCCATGTAGATACCAGGCTCGACGTTGATGGACGCAAGCTAGGAAAATCATTATAGGAACAGATTTTCGCTTTCTTATAACGCAGAGACATGTACTTAGGCACAGAAAGCTGGACGATCCTGGGTACGACGATAAATTACATCTTCATTCGAGGCGTTTTTTGTGACGCATCCTATACTCTTCTTTTTATATGCCATGTTCTTTCAGGGCCTAGGCGATCATGGCTCACCACCACCTTCTATCCCTTGCAGCTCTCAACAAGTTCCTCACATCTGCTTCCTCCCCCAGACCACGTTCTGTCATCCACTTGCTTATGTCCGCCAGATATGTCACGCATTGTTTTCCCTTGTCTCTCTTTCCCTCTATTCGACCCGTGAGTATCAGATTATCCAGGCCCTCCTTCCTCATTATGTGTCCCAAAAACTTCAGTCCACACATTCTTTCTTTTTATGTGTCATGTCCTCTCAGGACGTAGGCGATCATGACTCTCCACCTTCCCCATATCCCTTGCATCTCTCAACAATCTCTTTCCCTCTGCTTCCCCCCCCTCCAGACCACGTTCTGTCATCCACTTGCTCCAACTCATCAGGCGTTTGGTCGGGAGATTTTAACGGACCTGAAACCATCTCTTAATTGCTCATGCTCCCAGGTTCACCCCGGACCTGGAGTGGTAGTACCTGTTAGGGTCCCAGCAATGGGCAAATCGTGAACCTCAAAACTAGGGTCAAAACATCATGAAATTATAAAAATACATTATTCTAGTAAGAATAACAGCAATACATTTTCATAGTAAAAAAAAAAAAAAAAATAATAATACCAGCAATAGATTTTGAAAAAGAATTTACCAAAACTCCCCCACCCCCGAAAATAAGATTTACGCATTAAATGAGACATGCGTAGTTGATATGATGTTAAACAAACCAACGGAAACAGAATGCTCGACATACTGGGTTGGTGCATAATTATCAGGCGTTTTAAAGCAATATTTATTATGGAAGCAGAAACGTAACAAATCAACAATAACATTTTTACATTATCATTCCGGAGTGTATGATTATGTACACGGATTTTTATAACCTAAAAATAAAATAATAATTTTATTAAAAAAAAAAAATTGTAAACAAAACAGCAATTTTCATTAACAAGTAACTCACCTACAAAAACGCCTGATAATTATGCACCAACCTAATATTCACAATAATTAAAACTAGCAAATTATCTTGAGGAAACTCTGAATGAACAGTATGTAATTTACTCCCTCGGATCACCGAAGGTGTCCTCCCGACTTATAACAGCAGCTGATTATTTGTTTGTGTCGTACTATGTTCGGAGTTTGACGAAAGCGTTGTCACGAAGAGTTAATTCAATTTGACTCCAAACACTGGAAGGACTGTTATGAGGTCTGTAATTGGATTGTGAAAATTCTAGAAAAGTGATATTAATTGGCTGGTGAAAGGTTCAGGGCGCCTCTCCGATCGGCCGCTCTCCGATCATTTTCAGGTGCTGATTCATCCAATTACAGCGAATTAACACTCGCAATTATCAGCCAATCAATCAAACGATCAATCAACAGATCAATGTATATGTCTACCGCCTAATCAACAGTCAGGAAATTAATCGATGACTCGACAAATTTATTACTCAGACAAAGAAAACAGTAAAAATACCCGTTTAGAGAGTTAGATATTAAAAAGTCATAGGTATATCACTGAAAATGTAAACACTTTCAGGTTTCACTTATTATCTATCTATCTATCTATCTATCTCTCTCTCTCTCTCTCTCTATATATATATATATATATATATATATATATGTGTGTGTGTGTGTGAGTGCGCGCGCGCGGATGTGTAAATAATTCAAGACATCTATCTCAGTTGATATATATCTTGTACATATTGTTTTGGATGAATCTATATAATTCTCTCAACTGTCGAGCTATCAATCAAAACGTTTTTCTATCTATCTATCTATCTATCTATCTATCTATCTATCTATCTGTCTGTCTGTCTGTCTGTATGTATGTATGTATGTTTATCTATATGTGAGAATTTGGAAACTCTCTCTCTCTCTCTCCCTCTCTATATCTCTCTTAATCTGTCTATTTCAGTCTGTGCATATCAATCCACCTAATTTTGTTCATATCTATCTATCTATCTATTTCAATCTGTTGATATCTATCTATCTACCTATCAATCTATCTGCATACCTATACACACACACACACACACACACACACACATATATATATATATATATATATATATATATATATATATATATATATATATATCAGTCTGTTTATATCTATTTCAGTCTATTCACACACATACACGCAAACACACAGACACACAGACACGCATACACACACACACACACACACACACACACACATATATATATATATATATATATATATATGAAGAAATCATATGGTTGTGCTATATTTATGGGATAAAGTGCTCGATATCAGAGATAGAGCGTATGTAAATATAAATATAAAAGAATAAATACAAATATAAAAAGTGAATATAAATATAAAATAACTTAATATTAATATATATTTTATATATATATATATATATATATATATATATATATATATATATATATATATATATATTTCTCCTGCTCTCGCTCTTCCCTTGCAATTATTGGTCATATCAGCGCTTCCATTATTCCCTATCATAAAACACGCTCCGCATATAAACAAGCATCGAATTGCCGCTACTATTTGAACGGTTGCCATCTATCCGTTTCTATGATTTGCACTCGTCTTTCAAAGCAACCTTACTCTGTCCGTACGACTGCAGCTCATTCCTCTTGTTTTACTTCTCCTGTCATTAGTTGATCATCGCTAACATTAATTAAATAAATCTAATCAATATGATTAGCTTTTGCAAGAATAGAGAGAGAAGGCGGAGAAGAGAACATAAAGTTGAAATAATGTCTGCTTAATTGTTAATCGAGGTAGTTCGATCATTGACGGACTGGATCATATTCGAAAAGAAAAAAAAGTTAGAATATATGAAACGTCTGTTTGATTCAAGGATTTAAAAATCATAAAGATATTTTGGACGTCGTAAAATTATTTGTTTAGAGATTTACTAATTGTGGCACAAGACCGAAAGTATGGAGCCCTCAGTGAAGGTCGTTCTAACAGTTTATTCATAAGAGCGAGACAAGTTTTCTAATCATTAAACGATGTTGAAATACGTAAACCTTTTCATGCATTAGTATATATAAAATAAATAGATACACATACGCATATACATACATATGTATGCATATATATATATATATATATATATATATATATATATATATATATATATATATATATATATATATATCGTTTTACTAAGCATAAATTAGATGTGGCATAGGGATCAATGTCTGGCTACATCAGTAACGATCGAATTACTAGACAGTGGTAATTGTTCTAGCGAGACAAGCTTACTAAAATTACTCCACACACACACACACACATATATATATATGTACGCCCTGATACATATATATATATCTTTATATATACATGTATATATATATATATATATATATATATATATATATATATATATATACACACACACACATATATATATATAATGGTTCCCTAAATTGTAATTGAGACATGCTTGATAACTCTTACAATATTTCGAAGTCCCAAAATTCATTATATTTGATGTATTAGCACGCAAACACACATATAACAATATTATATATATATATATATATATATATATATATATATATATATATATATATATTAACAATAACACATTTGTAAAAAACATATTTCGACTCACATCTAATCTTTCGTGTCCCGTTATTACCTGGATGTATTTAAAAAAAAAAAAACAAATCAATTTCCATGCCTGATGATGTATGTATGAACAGATGAAAGTACTTACAAAAAAGACCTTATACAAGTTGAATTTATTAAACACAGAGATCATAACATTCATCTCGAGGTTCTTGGGTTAATGTAATTTTAATAAATTTGTTTGCGAAGATGTATTCTCGCCATTTATATCATTAACTCCACTAATCTTTTGTCTGTATGAATGATTCATTTAATATAAATTGAACTGTACCCCATATTTGATTTAAAACAAAAAAGAAAGTGTTCCGACGTGCAATTTCTGGGATAATAGCTGCGACATTGCTCTATCTATTGAACAATTTATTTCATGCCACATCGACTGAAAACAACTATTACAACTAAAGAATTCTCCAATGATCATATTAGCAAAAAATTGCACTCTCTTTTAAATTTTCAAAAAATTCAACCTTAGCGTTGCAACTGTACGCTCCAGAAGTTCTTACAGTTAACAATAA
>CAHIKZ030000238.1:1747500-1748754 GCA_903632075.3 Acanthosepion pharaonis | reverse complement strand
ATTTAATTTATAATATTTATGCTCTGTAAATCTACATTGAACACTGTTTTGTAGAAAATAGAAATATCAATAAGAACACTGGATTATATATCTTACTGTTCTTTCTTTATATATATATATATATATATATATATATATATATATATATAAAACAAATATATATATATACATACAGAGATATAACTATATATATATATATATATATATATATATATATATATATATATATATATATATAACTATATATACACACACACATATATATAGAAAGAGAGACACACACATATATAGACACAGAACACAAACTATACGGAATAAAATCAAACCATTGATAAGTGTATAAAAAGAAAAATGCGCTCAAACGCACACAGGTATATATCTGTATCCATGTATGCATGAGCGTGTATATATATATATATATATATATATTCACGCACACAGGAACACAACAAGTACGCAAAAATTACACTAATGGTAAATGCACAAAAGGAAATATCGAAAAATATTACCAATAAATTGTGATACCCACTGAAGAGAGAACGGGCAGGTTCACCTAGGAAAATCTGGAGTCGGGATGCTGATGGTAATATCAATCAGCTCAGTGACAAACTTTTGCTTAGATAAAAGAAAATAGCCAAAACTACGGTGTCTTTTTTCCACAGTTTTGTAAAAGCACTAAAAAACTTAATTTGAGAGGATTTAAATAAAAAATAGACATATGTCTTGATTATTCAACCAAACATGCTTCAAGGAAGATATGCTGTCTAAATATACATAATTCGAAATACATATATAGAGAGATAATTGCCACATTTGTATACCTTCCAGTATTTGTCTATCTGTTTGTTTATATATATATATATATATATATATATATATATATATATATATATATATATATGTACGCAATTTATGTATATTTGATAGGTATAATATAATTTACGGCTTATATATATATACTCATAAACCTAGCAATTCCAGTGATTTTCATCAGTTTTAAAGTGTGGGGTCAAGAAAAAAGTCAGTCAAGTTTGAAAAAATAAAAATGAACATGCGAATAAAAATAATGAAAGAAAATGAAGAGAAAAAACATAAACAGTCTTGAAAAGGCACATTAAATGTCAAAATGTATATCTTTGCTACAGGAAGTGCGATATTGTCAGATAACTGATAATACTTTTGAATAAGACCATCACGATAAGGCTGAAAACCATTTCCAATATACTTTATTTACTTGCCTCTTCGTTTTGGCGT
>CAHIKZ030000238.1:1740000-1745000 GCA_903632075.3 Acanthosepion pharaonis | reverse complement strand
TTCTAGACGCAACTGTCAGGCCACGATTGCGTCTAGCATGTCGACTGAGTCTAGCATGAAACAGACTGTCGCCTCTAAGTGTTGACTTTTATATTTACACTCGCTCTATCTCTGATATTGAGCACTTTATCCCATAAATATAGCACATCTTAAGTCTCTCTCTCTCTCTCTCTTTCTATATATATATATATAGTCATCCACAAGCAGACTGTTTCGTGTATCACAGCTCATCAGTGTGGCTAGACATCCGATTGCTTCAATCCACGATCGAAACCCGACCGATTTGACATCAGTCATATATATATATATATATATATATATATATATATATATAATAATGGTCAGAGTTGAAACAGATCATGAAACAGAGGTATTAAATGTACTCAATCACATATAAAAAATGAAAAATTTAACATCTAGACCTTTAAAAAAAAAAAAAAATTAGCAGATCCGTCGATTCTGTACCTTGGATTCTAACTTTCGGCCATAACGGTTTTTTTTTTTAAAAAAAATATTTATTTATGAGCGCTACATTTTTTAAATAATAAAATAAAATGGATAATTGCACAACGTTAAGTGTGGTAGAAGGTGAGGACGATGGGGAGGAGGAGTGGAAAAATTAAGAATATTGGAAATGTATCAGCGGGGGATTAAATGAAATATACATACTTTATTTTCATCCCACTTCATATGAACTCAAAAGGAACTTTTTAGTATGTATACAACGGGACATAATTTCCGATCTCTCATTCAAAAGATTTTTTGGTCTGAAAATGTTATCATGGCTAATTTTTCTTGTTGACAAAGGTTGCAAATGTTATTTTCATATATATATATATATATATATATATATATATATATATATATATATATATTAAGGTCAACACATTTTGTGTTGGATAATTTTATTGATCGATTTTAGAAATTCCGATTTTTTCTTCTCATATAAGGAGGAAGAAAATTACGTAAGAAATCGTCCGAAGTTCATTTCGGAAGACATATGAGCTTTCGAGATTCTTAAGTCATCATCAGAGTAGGTAGAAAGAGAGATAAATCTCTTCGTAATGTGTGAGTTGTATTTGTGAGTATTTTTTTCTTTTTTGTCTTTCTTTAAGGCATGGTCTACCATGAATCCCTTCAATTAGTCAATCGGATCTTTTTCCAATCGATCCGAGGGTTCCGACTACAACTTAAATTAAAGATGTTCTCATGTGCGACATTTTTTTTAGATTTCCACTTCAAGATCGTTGTACTTCAATAGGAGATCTTCAAAGATATATTACAATCTGCAGGGTCTGCCATGATAATATGGAAGCACATTCTGTGTTATGGTATTTGATCACATGGTTTGTACGATTCGCTTCGATTGTTCTGTCAGTGTGTAAAGTCTCGGAAAATTGTTACAGGACCTATCTCTGTAACCTGGTCGGGGTGACATTGTTATTATTAACATTTTTGGACTACCGTAGGGGAGCATTTTATAATCAGTTTACATAGCAAAATAAACTTAACCGTTAGGAACATAAAAATTACAAAGAGGTGCTCTTCTGTAGAATTTGCTATATTGCATATTAACGATATGATTTTATCTTTAGTATGAAAATATACCTTTCTTTTCTTAAGAGAGACCTACAATCAAATGACGCTAAAAACACCGTTTCTCGTTAGATCACCGGAGTTAAGCAGCATCGAACCCGATCACTACTTAGATGGGGTTGGAAGCAACTTGGGAACACCGGATACTGTAAGCATCCTCCTACAATAGAAAATATGTTTCAGCTTTAAATAACCAACGACGGGTTGATAAACCATAAAAAACAAACAAATCAATAAAAGAGATAAACGTGTCATCACTTTCATGAAAATATCGGCAAGGCATGCAGTTCTTGAGAATCATTCCGCATTTGTTAATCTCTCGGATAATCGATATTTATATTGGATGCGAAATATTCTCACAATACGCATTAAACGTCTGAATGCATGATAAATAGTTGCGAAGTGTCTTCATAACTTATTTTGAATCATTTCACCCCAAACAAGGCGATAATGCTGACAGAATGCAGTGTGTACATGGAGGGAAAATGAATGAAAATATATCAGCGAGGAGAAGTGAAAGAAAAAAACAATAAAGGAAAAAAAGTTCAGGAAGACAGAAGATGATAATTGACGTTGCATTTAACTTTAGATATTGTAGTTATCAGGGAAGCAAGAAATCGGCAGGGTTCTCCACAGGCGAGAAGTGTGAGAAAAGAAACTGTCAGAATAGAAATAGCGGTTGCATCTAGCGAGTTCAACTGTAAAACGGTGAGAACTAGTTGCCAATCTAGTCAGTCAGTTATGTGCCATACCTGATACACGCTTAGTCGATCAACATGCATCTTTCGATACATGACTGACGAGGCAGATTTTTTCCCGCAGTAGGTTGCCATTTCTTTCTGCGGTAGACAAGTTGCCATCCAAGTCTATAGAACCCGGTCTGTTCTGTTATTTACCCATTGCTGGGGCAGGGAGAAGAAGAGGGTATTAGCCAACAACTATAAAGTCAATTAAAGATGAAGTCATGTGTAAGATATTATAGTATTTGACAGTCATTTATGTGCCATGCATGATACAAGCTTAGGCGATCATGTATCTTTTCATACATGACTGACGAGGCAGATTTTTTTTCCCGCAGTAGTTTGCTATTTCTTTCTGCGGTAGAACAGTTGCCATCCAAGTCTATAGAAACAGGTCTGTCCTGCTATTTACGCATAGCTTTGCGGGGAGGGGGAGAAGAGGATTCATACCTTTCCCAAGGGTATTAGTACGTGAGTAAATGTAATTGGAACTTGGCTCTAGCTCGCTTAAGTTCATGTAGTCGAGGCACTAAGAAAAAAAATCTCATCAGAACAGTTGGCATGGAAATATTTGCATAATCGTCAGAAGGAGGTCATGTCACGTTGGTGAGAAAGCGACTGAAGTCGAGATATCTGGTCAAGATCGATTACGTTAGAGACCGCTCTTTGAATGTTGTTGAGAATTTCGGGATGTAGAGCAGGAACACCAGACCAGATATGACAGCAATATTCTATGCGCAGAAGAATAGTAGAGTTATGAATATAAAATTTGGATTCTCAGGGACAGCAAGGTTTTAAAAACGCAATTACAATGGCCGAGATTTAATAAAATTTATAGTCCGATATGCTTCGTCTAAAATTGATTTTAATCTAAATAAAGTCCATTTGGAATATAACATCCAACACTTCTTCTAATACTGCATTTTCCCCATCTCTCTCCCCCTCCTCCTCTCTTTCCATACATACATATATATATATACATATATATATATATATATATATATATATATATATATATATATATATATATGAAAAAGTGTATATAAATATAAATATATATATATATATATATATATATATATATATATATATATATATATGTATATATTATAATTATATATATTATATGGTACTTATTAGAAAACGCTCGTATCAGAGATAGAGCTAACATATTTGGTTTGGATAGATGTGAGGTTGTGACCCTGGGTTTCGCGCTTTAGCGATCGTCAGAGTCGGACGATCGCTAAAAGCAAAACCCAGGTCACAAAATCACATCTATTCAACCAAATATATATATATATATATATATATATATATATATATATATATATGTTGAGGAAAATGTATGACAATGTGGAAAAAGTTTTTCTTGTGATGCGTTCCGTCCTTTAGGACATCATTTGGCTTAAGGACGAAACGCGTCGCAAGAAAAAGTTTTTCTGATTTGTTATTTCCTCGGCCTGGATATGATGATAAACTACATCCGCATCCAGGGTAAGACAAACTACGTCCAACAGCAAGACCTCTGATAAGGAGGCTTTGAAGAGCGTGGAACCACATCTTAATTGCTGGTGTTCCCAGGTCCACTCTGGCCCATGGTGGTAGCACCTGTTAGGGTCCCAACTATGACCAAATAGTTAAATCCTAAACTGTGGTTAAAAATCTATCAAAGTGTAAAAATAAGTTTTAATATCAGAAATATTTTTTTTTTAAATTATTAGCAGAAATACTTTATTACTAGCAATACCTTTTTGAAAAAAAATTACCAGCAATAAAAAAAATTGTCGAATAATCCATTGAGGTTGATATGCCAAAAAACAAAACAAACAAACATACATACATTTTCCCCAATAACTTTCCTGATATATAAAAATATATATCTTTATATCACGCGCGTGCGCCCACACACACAGACCTATATATATATATATGTCATGAAGAAGTAATGTATACAAAGAATTAATTAGTAATCTTAGTGAGATTAATGGTGAAATCACTTCGCTAACAAGACTTAATGAGACATTAACTTGCTATCAATTCCTTGAATAATACGATCCTTATATTTGAGTTGTTGGCAGATGGAATTGACGAGCTTAGCTTCAAATTTTTATCTTCAGAGCGCATTTTTTTCTCTATTTAAAGGCAAAACACTAAGACGAAATATTAATTGCTAATTAATTCATTGTATCAATTAGCAATTAATATTTCGGAGAGGGAGTAAGTGTGTCTGTGTGCCTTTGTTTGTCGGATAGAGAGAAAGTGTGTGTTTGAAAGCAAAACAGTGATTGCAACTTTGAAAGTGGCTTATTGAATATGCCTATGTATCAATATATCCACTATTTAATTTAACAAACCAAACGGGAACGGATTTCCGTCATGAATCTATATTAAGATTTCTGGGTATTTACTAATCCGTGTCTCCGTAGACCGAGAGTTATTGTTGGGGATTTTTTTTTTTAAGTCTTACTGTCCACAAACGCTGTAACAATTTGTCACAGCAGTGTTGTTGCATGCAAATACGATGTAACACCTGTCGTATAACACGCACTGTCGTATAACGCGTTTGATTTTTCCAATAACATTTCAGAAAATATTTAATCTTTTCCTTTTAAATTGGTAAATATTCGCTGACCAACAACAAGTTTCTGGCAACAGCTTGTAGAG
>CAHIKZ030000238.1:1722500-1735000 GCA_903632075.3 Acanthosepion pharaonis | reverse complement strand
AAAAATAGAAAAATTCAGGGAAAACAGTAAATAAAAGGAATGAAAGGAAAAATAAAGAATAGTTGAGTGGAAGACAGATAAATAGATGCATTAAATGAATTAAGAATGAATAAAAAATAATTAATTGAAAAAAGAAAGAAAGAAAGAAAAAGACTGAGTTACTAAATGAGAAGAAAGAAAGAAAGAAAGAAAAAATAGATAGACAGAAGAGAAATAAACATATACATTAAACGAATTAAAAATGAATAAGGAACGATGAATTCAAAAATAAATAATGAATGACTAAAAAGAAAGAAAAAGAATGAAAAAAGACTTAATAAATGAGCAGAAAGAAAGGAAGAAAGAAAAAGAAAGAAAGAAAGAAAGAAAGAAAGAAAGAATGAAAGAAAGAGCGGAAGGCAGATAAATAGATACGTTAAATGAATTAAATATGAATATAAAACAATTGAAAATAAAAGAAAGAAAGAATGTATGAATGAATGAATGAGCAGAAAGAAAAGAGAAAGTAAAAGACCGAATTAATAAATAATCAGAAAGAAAGAAAGAAAGAAAGAAAGAAAGAAAAGAAAAAAAATAATGAAAGTAAGAAACAATCGTTGAGTCGAAGACAGATAAACAGATACATTCAACGAATTAAGAATGAACAAAGAACAATGAATTGAAAAAGAAAGAAAGAAAGAAAGAATGAACAGAATGAAAAAAAGAAAAAAAAACGATTTAATGAACGAGAAGAAATAAAGAATAGTCGGGCAGAAGACAGATAAATATATGCATTAAACGAATTAAGAATGAATAAACAATGAATTGGAGAAAGAAAAAAATGAACTATCATGAAGAAAAAAAATAATGAAACAGACTGAATGAATAACCTTGTAGAAAGAAAGAAATGAACAAAGAAAGAAACGTAAATAGTAAAAGAAACGTTAGAAATAAAAGGGAAACGAAATGTTTCAATATTCTATTTCGTTACTGAAGGAGTAATTGCCTATTTGAAACTCATGGCAGGTTTTGGCTTTTACGCTCAGATTTGAAATATTCTATTGACTTGGAAGTGTACCTCGGCTCTATCTTTGAGCCGCATTTTTCTCCATATTGACTTCAGGCAAGACGAAGATAAACTGAATAACATATCAAATGATTGTCAAACAGAAAAAAAACTGTAATAATATGTAAGAAAACGGTGAAAGATTTTTAAAAGAAACATGCAAATATTTATTGGACTTCGTTTATTCAAACATATGGCCACTTAAGAAAGCGACACTAAGGTGTTTCGTTCAAGTCTCTCAAGACATATTCCGATATATGCCTTCATGATATTACTTTTCAAATGCCTGGGTTTTACATTGAATTGAATGCAGTTCGAATAACATCAAAGAGTCATCGGCGACGGCCTGCTCTGTGCGCATAGTCAACTTATATTCATTCCCTTCTATTGGTGGGGACGAATTTCCAATCACCTTCTGCGCCAGAACTGTTGCTTCATGGAACGGACTCTGGAGAAGATGCTTTCTTGATATCTTCAATCGTAACTTCTTCAAGTCTAAGGTCAACCATTATCTATCGTACATATCCTTACGTCTTGCAGTCACTGTACGCCATCATTTAGTAACCCTATATCATGAGTGGCCTTGTATTCAGTGAACAATATTAAAAAATAAGTCAATAAATTTTACTTTCTAAAACTAAACTATTCATTAAGAAAGGTTAATATTTATCATTTTATATATAACCAAATTAATTTTTGCTGCTATATAACTATTAAGTTGATTTGTTCTCTAGTGTATTTCGTTGAAACAGAATTAAGTTAGTTTTCAAACTATAGTATAAAAAAGAGCTATATAGGCTTGAAAAAAAAAGACAATTCTTCATCAGATCTTATAGACGCTACAAAATCACAATTTAATTCAGTTGAATACTTCCAAGATCAGCAACAACTAAAATGGTTAGCTGGTGTAACTCAAATGGAAAATAATGATAGAATGAAGATATTAACGTTTGACACTACCTTAAGCAAAAGCGTAGGAAGGAAACTCCTATCAATTGTAGAAAAATGAATAACGGTGGTTTGAGAAGAAGCCTATTTCCATTTTAAAATGTTTTAAGAATAAGATTTTATAAATTTCAGCTGTCATTAATGCTAAATGTTCAGTCAATGAATACCGAAAATTTCCTAAATGGGAACGGTTAATCTCAAAGTTATCGTTATCAACATTATTATTATTATCACTGCGTGCACGTATGCAATATATATGACTATGTTTGTGTACATACATATGCATATGCTATTTATTGTATACAAAAGCACACGCGTACACATACGCACACAAACACACACAGATTTTGACTAATTTTGAAATAGGACATCGAAATAACGCACAAAACACTTACACCGTCTAGACAGCCCCTTCCCAGGGCTGAGCAATAAAAATCATAAATTTGGAGATTTAAAACTTAATTTATTTAACCTGAAATGAATCTCATAATTTTAAGATTTTATTGAATTTTTCGGAAATTATTCGGTACTAAATAAAATTATTTAAAACAATTTTGTAGATATGTCTTTAAGGTAGTCATTGAATTCAAAAATATATATGCTCGAACGCAAACATTTATCCATAAAATATTTAAATGATATTAAAATGAAAATCTGTATCAAGTATTCTAATTGCCTTTCTGTTTGACAACAACCCTTGGTGAAAAGGAAAATTATAAGAAGACGAAATATCATTATTAAGTTGAACTGGCTAGATGTAACCGTAACTTCTATGCTAAGTGCTTATTTTCTCGCACTTCTCACTTGTGGAACTCTCTTTCGGCTTCTTGTTTTCCAGTCAAGTTTGATCTTCAAAATTTAAACGCAATGTCAATCGTTCTCTATTGATTAATCTTGCATAGTTTTCTCTCATTAATGCTGCTTATGATTTCTAATTCTTTCACACCCAGTAACCACTTGTGTCTTAGTGACTTTATTGCCTTTCATGAGGTGAATTCGATTAATAAAAAAATCTTAATATCTGTATGTTCTAAGAAACATAATAATTTCAACGGTCAAATTTAATCATGTTGACGTCAGCGAATCGACAGGTAACAAACAATAAAAATGCTGATATTTAATTGCTATAAAAAATGCTATGTGAATATAAATTATGTTTCAATATAAAGAAGCTAGTATTTAATTACTATACAGAATGGAAGCATTTACTAAAACGACTGACTTAACATTTATTCTGACGGTTTTTTGTGTTTGTTTTTGTTTTTTACCTCAGAATATTGTATGGTATTGATTGAGAGCTCAGTGTAATAATTCTTTCAACATTAATCGAGTGGTAGTCAACGTCAAATCAATGTGTTCCTGATTGCCTGTAACGACACATTACTAAATTGTAAGTTAAGAAGGAACCTTTGATTTCGTGATAATCATCGATGATTTACAACCAGGCTGTTATAACAAGGGCTCATCCTAAGTTTCTACGAAACGAAGTAGTGACTTACTGAGTGAAGTCGGGCCTTGGTACAGGTGCGACGATTTACAATTTGTAACCTGCAGGTGTGAAAGAAAGACGTAGACTTGGCTAGACAGGAAATAAACCAAAAAATTACGTTAAGTAAACAGATAATATTTGAACCTATTTTTTTCTTCATAGATGTATCAAAAGGTTATTTACCATAAAATTTTACAGTTAGTACACTTCAACCCAAATGAAAGTGAATAGATGTTCATCTCTATGAAAAGCATTAAATCGCAAATTCCTTTTTCATTTTTTTTGTTCACAGTTCGAGTAAAGTAGCTGATTTTGTAGACATTCGGTAATTTGGTGTATTTGGTGTGTGAAAAATTTCCCAAAGTTCTTTTTTTGTAAATTACAGACTGTTTTTATTAATGCCATATAAGGGTACCTCTTCTTCTTCTTCTTCTTCTTCTTCTTGCAGCCGCCACCATCTCTCTTCAGCATGTGGGGACTCTGGCTCTTTACAACTTCCTGCCCTGTGTAGCTCTCAATATACTTTCTCTGTTTGCTATCTCTCTTAATCTTTCTTCTATCCTGTTCTCTTTTTTTAGGTAGGTTATTCACTGCTTTCCTCTGTCTCTACTGCCCTCAACACGCCCTCTGAGTGTCAACCTTTCTAATCACTCTTTCCTCTTCATGTGTCCTAGAAATTTCAGCGGTCTCTTTCTGATTCGATATGTATCTTTTTCGTTTCCATTTTTGCTGTCTCCTCTAATCCCTGCTCTACCAATTATTTGCACAAGCTCGTTAGGTAGGTCATATGCTGCTTTCCACTGACCCTCTTGCCTATGTCACGTGAATGTCAAAATTTCCAAGCCTTCTTTCCTCCTTAAGGGCCCTAGAAATTTCAGTTGTCTCTTTCTGATGTTACGTATAAGTGTCCATTTTGTTTTAAAACATTTTAGGCTTACGGCCACATCATGTTGAAACATTGGTTCCCGTACGATCATCGAAGCTAAACAACGTCGATCCTACCTAGTTGGATGGTCGTTTGGGAATAACAGATGCTGTTAGCTTGGGTGTGCGGGTGGTGTAATGGATAATGGCTCAGAATTGTTAATCGGACAACTGAGTTCCAATTCCTGTTGGGTAGTTATATTCACTTATACATAAATACTCATGAGGAATGGTATGAATCCACCTCTTCCCCCCCCCACACACAGCTATGGATTAATTATTAAAACTTGTATCACTAAACCATTGTTATCTCCCCGCCGTCACCAAATTATTATAATCTAAAAAATATTTTGAAAATTCTGGCTTTAAATAACCTTCAATGGGTTGATAAGCCGTAGAAAACAAATCAATCAATCAATCTAAAAATTGATCCCCATTGTTTTCTCCGACGATTTTAATTTATAGTTTCCCTTTTTCCTAGATTGGTTGCCATTCAAGACAAAAGTGACCGCTCTATCCTACTAGCTGTTGGGACGGAGAACAAATGGATTCATGCCTTCCTCTCATGCGTCTCTGCATAGTTGTTCCTCGATCTCACCAATATACCTTATTATTTCATCCTTCAGCTGTTGAATTGTTGTTGTATTGTTGGCATAGATCTTACTTTTTAGATAACCCCAGAGGAAGAAATCTAAAGGCGTCAAGTTGCACGATCGTAGTGGCCAATTGATTTCGCTGTTTCGAGAGATGATGTGACCTGGGAACTTCTCATTCAAGTTCTGTTTGAACGTTCATTTTCGTAATAGGCTTCGATAACCTTAACACGTTGTTTGATTGTAAATCTTTCAATGATTGAAATTGCCAAAGACTTAAGTTGTTAAATGAGAAAGAAAAAGAAAAAAAAATACATTAGACGCTTAAAATTAATTCACATTTAAAATCGGTTCAATTTATTGAAACACTCTTTATATGTACACTCATAGTTTCTTAATTTGTTTGTTATTTACGTAATTTGTTTACTTATATTTGTATAATGATTATTTATTCCTCGTGTTCTTTATTTTATTTGTTTAGTTTAAATAATGGCTTTATCTAAAATATGTTGTATTTGCATTTTTTACGTTCATTTTTCACTCGGTAATTTTTTTTTCGGGGTCGGGGTGATTTTTAAATAACTTAGAAAAATTTGCTTAAAACTATTACCGTTGGGTGTTGACTACAGTGTTCAATTTTATATTTACATACGTTTGATCCTTGATGTTCAGCACTTTAACTCATAAATATCGCAAACATTCAAAAACTTTATCTTATTGATATCCTCTTTCTCTCTCTCTCTCTCTCTCTCTCTCTCTCTGTATATATATATATATATATATATATATATATATATATATATATATATATAAAAAGTGAACATAGAAGTCAACACTTAGAGGCCACATATGCTGTTATTTTTTCTATTGAACAAATAGCTTTAATTAAATTCTCAAACCAAAACAAAACTGTTAAATACGTGATATAAACAAATTTTTACTACGTTAATAAATAAATAAATAAAATAAGAAACAAAAATAAAAACGAGCAATATAATTTGACCCAAATAAATAAACAAAGCGACTTCCGGTAAAAATAACCGCCATAATAGAATACCCATAATGCACCACTAACCCGTATATATATATAAATAGTCGAGAAAAATAACAGCATATGTGGCCTGACGATTGCTTATAGCATGAAACAGACTGTCGCCTCTAAGTATTGACTTCTATGTTCACTTTTATATTTACACACGCTCTATCTCTGATATTGAGCACTTTATCCCATAAATATAGCTTACCTTAAGACTATATTTCTTTATATATATATATATATATATATATATATATATATATATATATATATATATATATATATATATATATATAAATGAGAAGCTACGTATATCTGTTTTTTACAAATAAATTAAAATTACTGTTATTTATATATTATATGCCCGGTATTTATTATTATGAAAACAGTAATTTTAATTTATTTGTAACAAACAGTTATTTCTGATGAAAAATTGAGGACAATTTGAAATATCAAATATATATATAAATAAATAAATACTTTCATAAAATAAAACATTATTAATTTTTAATTTGAAACTTTTTCTATATATATATATATATATATATATATATATATATATATATATATATATATATATGTATGTATGTATGTATGTATTTGCATTTGGTTGGATTGATGTGAATCTGTGACCCTGGGTTTATGTTAGCTCTATCTCTGATATTGAGCCCTTTCTAATAAGTACCGGGCATATAATATATAAATAATTATATATATATATATATATATATATATATATATATAATGTTCAACCGTCAAATTTATATCCTGGAGTATGTTTACGTTTAATTTTTGTTATAAAAAAATGAGAAAATTGTATAGAATCCATGGTTAACTGTTCTGGTTCGCTCAATACTGAGATTAACTGATTATAGCTGTGCCTGGCTAAGTCAGCATATCAAGAAGGTAAAAAAAACCTTGGGTTCACTTACTTCCTCTCAGTTTTGCATTGCTTTTTTTGGTAGCCTTCACGGCGATTGGCACCAATTCTTGGGTTTCAGTGGAAGATCTTGGAAAAAAATTCAGACTTAACATCAACCACTAAGTCGATTATAATATTTACTAATTAAAGCAATTTAAACCCGATTTACAAAAAAAATAAAATAAAATAAAATTTTACACATTGAATTTCTATAGTAAGTACTTATATCATACAATCTTTTCTAGTTTAATTCATGACTACTGAAAAAAATCTATTTATACTGTATTTCTTGCATAAAATTATTTACAATACATTTCTAGAGTAAATAAATTTAAGATGCACACACATTATATATATATATATATATATATATTAAATAATTAAGAAAGAGACATATAACTAGAGATGTGACCTGATGAACCAGGAAATATATATTTTCTGGATAAATAAATTATAGTCATGGAACCTTAAGTTTTCTCTTTCTTAATTATTTAATTAATATTTGCTCTGGTGTTACATTTACTTTCTAAAATTATATATACGGATTACCAAACTCTTCATGACCTTACTATATATATATATATATATATATATATATATATATATATATATATATATACGTACTGTAAGCTGTCGACAACCATTTACTCCTGCCTCAGTAGTAAGGCTGATCAGCCCGACAAAGTCAAAATGGTAGCTGGTTTCCAAAACGACCTCAAGTCCGTTGTTAATTGATGCAAAAGATGGCTTGTCAATTTTAAGGCCTCCAAAACTAAACTAATCTCCATTAATCATCTGCCTTCCATCAGCATGACTGGTGTTAACCTCTAGGAAAGTGAGTTGTTGGGCCTTCTCGGTCTAACGTTCTCAGCTGACATGAAGTAGAAAGTCTATATTGAATCCATTGCCATGTCAGTTGCTAAGAAGATCCGTTCAACTATCGGTCTGTTAGCCTTCTATTAGTTTTGGGGCAGCTCAAACAAGCAATAAGGTTTTCGTTCTCCAAGTCAACTGCTGATGTACTAACGATAATTGCGGAAAAGAGTTTATCATGCTTTAGATAAAAACAGTGAATCCAGGGCTGTAGCATTGGACATCTCGAAAACTTTTGACAGAGTCTGGCATTCAGGTTTTCTCCACAAGCCGAAAAGTTCGGGCACATTTTTGAGCCAATCAAGTCGTTCCTATCAAATCGTGAAATGAAAGTTTTTTTGAATGACCGCTCATCTACATCCTTTCATACTAACGCGGGTGTCACTCAGTTCTCCCTCCTTGGTCCTACGCTGTTTTTAATTTTCATTAACGACCTTCCCGATGACATCAGATCTCATATTGGCATTTACGCTACCATTTATCCCTGCCGCGATAGTAAGGCTGATGAGACAAGATCAAAATAGATTCAAAACGACCTCAAGACCGTCGTTAATTGAAGCAAAAGATGGCTTGCTAATTTTAATGTTTTGAAAAGTAAACTTCCCTCCATTAATCATCTGCGAGATCCCTCTCTGCCTTCCATCACCATGACTGATGTTACCCTCTATAAAAGTGAGTTTTGGGGTCTTCTCGAGCTAACGTTCTCGGCTGACATGAAGTAGAAAGACTACATTGCATCCATTGCCAGGTCTGTTTCTAAGAAGGTCCGTTCACTATGCCGTGCGAGGCAATTCGGTTTCAGTCATTTAACCACCGCCGTAAATTTGCTTCTCTGTGCTTCTTTTATAAATACTTTCATGGTAATTGTTCGGATGAGATCTTCACTATGCTATCTAGACTCTATAAATTTACGCGCAGTACTAAACTGGCGTCGAGATCTCATCAATTTACAGATATGCTGGCGAGGTGTAGCCGTAAGTTCTATGCTAACAGTTTCTTCTCTCTCTCTCTTCTTGTGTGTGGAACTCCCTTCTGCCTCCATGTTTTCCAACCAATTTTCATCTGCAAAAATTTAAATGTAATGTCAATTGCTATCTCCTGTCCTCTTGATTACTCTTTTCTCTTTCTGCTCATTATTAATGATTCGGTTACCAATTCTTCCACATACTGTAACCCCTTGCATTTTAGTGGTTAACTCCCTTGATTGGAATGATACCGAATAAAATATAATATATATATATATATATATATATATATATATATATATATATTTCTGGGTGTGTGTTTGTGTATATATATATATATATATATATATATATATATATATATATATATATATATATAAATAAAAAAATAGACGCACTCAGAGAAAGTGGATTCTTGTATTTTACCAAGACAAGTGAGTAATAGAATTCGTTTATTGTTATAGGGTATTAATACAGGTGTGCATTATGCAAATCAAAAATGATTTAATAACGATAACGATCCTAAGCATACTGTCTTAGAGAATAAACGTTATCTAGAGCGGAAAGGCGACGTGGGTAAATATCAACTCTTCCAGTGGCCTAGTCATAGCCCTGACCGTAACCCAATTGAAAAACTTTGGGCAAGCATGCCTGTAATATGCCAGTTGTATACAGCTACTAGTTTTCATATTTCTGAACGGGTTTGTCAGTATGAATGGTATCTATATGAAAAAGTAGTTTCATCCAACACCATAAATTGCGCAAATTCGATTCATGTTCCTAAATAGACTCATCGTATTCTTGAGGATGTATAAAAATACACGTTGGATTATATGCGGATGAAAAATGTCCTTAGGAAACAGGTGTCTCTTATTTTGTGACCTGCCATATATGGAAGACATTTTGATTTAGGGCATCTCCCCACAATAAAAAAAAAAAAAAAAAAACAGATGTTTTCCTTTATTTTGATTTTTTAAAGGCTTTTTTTAAGAACATATTACGGTAAGTAGAAATTGTTTTCATCAGGATTATTTTTGTAGTTCTCGATATAGAAGGCAATTATTAAGCTTAAAGTCTTGTCGCATTTGAAGATGGAAAAGAACCAACTTCTCTTTCGATTTTAGGTGATATATTTAATCAAGATTATATTTCTCCTCGCTATCAATAATATAATCTAATAATAATATAATAAAATCTGTTTAGCAAATTCTTGATCCTTTTGACATATAATTAATCAGGTTTAGATGCTATAAAAGATCTCAATATAGGCTTTAATCTCTTTATAATTAATAAACTGTTTTTCCCCTCTAAATAAATGTTGCAATGACCTGAAAGTCAGATGGAGCAAGGCCGGGAGAGTAAGATAGATTAGGTGAAACATCCATATTTAGTGCCATAATCTTTCCTAGAGTCACACTTTTAAGTATGTGTTAACCGTTTTCGCTCGATATAAACATGGTAAACCCATTTTTCAAAATTGGTGATTATTCTAACCAGTAAAGATACAATCTGGACTTTAAAGACGAACAAAGGGAAACCATTTGAGTAAAACTTAGAATCACTGACCAAGTTTAGTCACTTTCCTGAGTTCTCGAATACATTTTATGATCAAAGTGTGACTTTTATTGAAATGTTTTGCTAATATTCGTACAGTTTCGTGATGTTTTTCAACAACTCAGTATTGACAGAATTTGATCCTCCAGCTTGAAGGGAATAGTTAAAAGAGAAATTTCCTGGTCGAAATTAGTCAAAACATTATTGGCATGTTCGGAAACTTAACCATTTGAGCCCTGACCGGTGGTAGAGAAAAATGACGTTATGCTCAGCCACCGGTTGAACAGTGGTAGAGAAAAAAGACTTAATGCCCAGCCACCGGTTTAACATCGGTAGAGAAAAATGGCGTAATGCCCAGCTACCGGTTGAAAGGTGGGTAAACACTTGTAACTATATTTATATCTACCGTGAAACATAACATACCAATTATTTGCGATTTTTGACTCAGGAGGTCAGAAGGGTTAAAATTGTTCAGGAAGCAAAGGGTTAATGACCTTCCTTTGGTGTCATGTCTGTCGTATGCTTCGGCGACCATGTCTCTCTTCGAATCATGTTTGACATTCATATAAGATTCTACTGGACATAAAGTGGGGGATCGTTTTTCTACTGTCATTAAGTACTAAACTGATCCCCCAACGATTAACCCTTTGAGCCTCATCACGTCTTTACGGGTGATAGAGAAAAATGACTTAATGCCCAGCTACCGGTTGAACAGTGGGTAAACACTTGTAACTATTTTTATATCTACCGTGAAACATTACATACCAATTATTTGCGAATTTTGACTCAGGAGGTCAGGTAGACGGGTTAAAATTGTTCAGGAACGCAGGACTCAGAGGGTTAATGCTTGATCTTTTATAAACGAAATGATATGTTCTTGTCGATTCCGTTGTTGAAGAACCCTTTTTGTATTCATAAAGTACACAATGTGGGTCTGACTAAACATTTTGAAAGGGTAAAATCGATACAAAATTTATTCATTCTTACATAAGTAATCTATAAAGAAAAACATTAGAACATTAAAAAAATCAGTGATCATTTCACCGTAAGTTGTGAAAAAGAATCCCAAAGCAATAATACCAAAATGCAAAAGCTCTTTATTATCAACCTAATAGTTTTAAATCAGTAATTAAATGAAAATAGGGATTACTTTAAAATTAACACAATACGAGAACCACTAAACGTAGGAAGTTAGTGTTATAATGACTACGAAGAAGTGCGATATGAGTTTAAAAGGAAACAATGAAAAGAATGATAGATAACTAATGGTTTGAAGAGGTTAAGTCTTCAGGGAGGTGTACATGTGGGAATTTATTGTACAAACCAGCAGTTCGGGTGGAATAAAAGATTTGATCGGACAGAAAAAAAATTCCGATGGAAACTTGGACAATGTCAGCATATCCGTTCATTTAAAGGTTAATTTCCATGAGTAGAACTAATATTCGTTGTCACTTCCGTTGCTGAAGATCACTTTTCCTTGAATTTATACAGCGCAGAGTGACTGATAATGAAGTGATCAAAACTCATTTTCCTCGTCTAATGTAGATGATGTGACCATAGGTAAATAGTACGAAATCTGAGAGATGCACGGCAACGTGCAGTGTCCCAGTCTTGTCTTCGGCCGAACCATTCTGTTAAGCCCCAATTGTCCATTATGTTCTGTTGCGGCTCGAAGTAGGGGTGGTGCAGTTCCATTCTTCCACATGATATACAGGGTAGCTTTGATTTGGAAGGTACTTTCTTCTAGCCTTTGCCTAAAGTGGCAGGACGAACAAGGCAGCAGGTGGTTTGAATTCTTGGTCAAGAGGGTGGCTGCTAGAGGACCCTATGTCTGGTAACAGGATTCTGCACCATGCCACACAAGCAGGAGTACCCAGTCATGGCTACCTGATAATTTCTGCAACCGCATCACGCCTTACATCTGGCTACCTAACTCACCAGACTGCAACCCACTTTATTATTTGTAACCCCAAAATGAAAATGAATTAAAAGCGAGTATTATAGCAGTAATCACAAACTTAAACAAGGAGACCGTCCAGAAGAGATGCAGGAGGTTCAGAAGTCGTCTGGAGAACGTGGTTGAAGCCAATGGCGATTTAATTGAATAATTTTCCTCTTTAGTATTTCAAGATATTTTATTTTGTAATTTTG
>CAHIKZ030000238.1:1715000-1717500 GCA_903632075.3 Acanthosepion pharaonis | reverse complement strand
CACACACACACACACACACACACAAACACACATATATGGAGTATAAAATAGGCCACTTCCAGGTCGTGTAATGGTGAGCAACCAAGTTTCGCTTGAGCTATTACGGCTTAGTAGTGAGTTTGATCCTCACTGGGTGCTCCACACTTCAGGCCTTGTGCCGTATCTAAGTTACGCTTAGAAAATCATTTTACGGCACATCGACGTGGTGTAATGGTTAGAAAGCTTGTCTTGCTAGATCAGTTACAACTGAGTAGTGATTTCGATCCGCACTGAGTGCTCCATACTTTCGGCCTTGTGCCACATCTAAGCCGGGCTTAGAAAATCACTACGACTGAGTAGTGAGTTCGATCCTCACTGGTTGTCTCTATGCTCTCGGCTTTGGAACACATCAAAGCTGAGCTTAGAAAATCACTACAAAGTATAAGATTTTGTACAATGAGTAGCGGTGGTAATAAAAATAATGTATAGAAAGTAAGAAAGCTATTAAAAAAAAATAGACTGATCTACTATAATAACAGTAGGTTATTTTATTAATACTAATTTTAGCCCGTGGAAATGTCACGGTTTTCCTATTTGAATTTTTGGAGGAATCTTAATTCTCCAGTTAATGATTGAATAAGCTCATGGCGAGTTCTACGATAATAAAACTTCCGTAGAAATTCCATCAACACATCCATAAAATACTTGGGCGTAACAACTTTCATAAAATATTGGAATAACAATCATAAATATGAATGCTGGCCGTCATTTTAAGAAGTAAGCGGGTACAATTAAAAATATTTAAATTTAAAATTTTCCCATTTTGCTGAAACAGGTTAAACACTTCTATCTTCCCACATTTCTTCCATTTTCTCACTGAAACCAAGTAGCGTCCTTGATACGCCTTTTATCGTCTCTCGCGATCAAAACGGAATAGTCCATTATGCATGAAGCATTAACAGGAGACATTAAGCGCTTTTATGTTTCTTTCTTTCTTTATTTTTCCAATGAATCGAAGTAGCGTCTCTGATATGTATTTTGTTTTCCAGTGATCAAAACGGAATAGTCCATTATTTATGAGGTATCGGTGGGCAGTAGCGGTCGTGTGAACGAAAGAACTAACGAAGTGAGGGACAAGAACAGTTTTTTTACAGACATTAAATTTTGACTTTGGTTTTTTTTTTGCGCAAAGTGTAAAAAATCAGTTTTTTTCGATTTTTCAACTTCAAGTTTGTAATTTTTTCCAGCCAATTTGGACTCAAAAGAATTGAAGAATTTTCTATCAAAAAAAAGAAAAAAAAAAGAAAGAAAGAAAATTTATCGAAATCGGATGAAAACTGTGGAAAGGCATAGACAACATCTGATCACATACACACACACACACACACACACATTTTGAGAATTATAGATATAGATTGTGATTCCGTGTTTATCAAGATGCATAACGATGGCAATTTTATTCAGTTTTAATTCGCATTAGTTTGCATCTTTATTAGATTTCATAACTGTTGTAATCACAGGGATCTTACGAAGAAAAGTGATGTGTGATTCGTGCTTTTATGATAAATTAATAAATATTATATATTATAATATAATATTATTATATAATATTATTAAAATAAATAAATAATTATTATAAATAAATAAATTATTATTATGAATAAATATTTATTATTATAAATAAGTTATTATTATAAATAAATAAATATCATAAATTATAATATAATATTATTGTAAATAAAACAAGTATTTATTATTATAAATAAATTGTTATTATAAATAAATATTTATTATAAATAAATTATTATTAGAAATAAATAAATTATTATTAGAAATAAATATTTATTATTATAAATGAATTATTATTATAAATAAATATCATAAATTATAATATAATATTATTATAAATAAACAAATATTTACATTATTCGGACTATTGTTCTCATCTTTGTCGCCATGTTTATCACAACGTTTCGGCCGTTGTACGCTCCGGTCTTCTTCAAGTGGTTGGAATGTCGAACTGAACCCTTTATTTCGCTCACTGGGTTAGACTGTTCTAGTTCCACGTGCCATGTTTGATGGATGTCAGTTATCAGTTATCTCCTGTTAATTTCCCTCTGAAAGTTCTCCACTGCCTTAACCGGGTATTGAACTCACACTCTTTGGGTCCTGTCACTGGATCTAGCCTTTATCCACTGTGCCATGTGAAGAAGGCCGGAGCGTACAACGGCCGAAACGTTGTAATATATATGGCGACAAAGATGAGGACAATAGTCCGAATAATGTAAATAATGTACATAATACCTCATCTCAGAAATATAGACAAACAAATATTTATTATGATAAATAAATTGTTATTATAAATAAATAAATATTTATCATGATAAATAAATTATTATTATAAATAAATAAATATTTATTATGATAAATAAATTATTATTATAAATAAATAAATATTTTTTATTATAAATAAATTATTATTATAAATAAATAAATATTTTTTATTATAAATAAATTATTA
>CAHIKZ030000238.1:1680000-1710000 GCA_903632075.3 Acanthosepion pharaonis | reverse complement strand
TTTTAAATTTAAAATATGGTTTCATAGCTACACGAATTACCATGTTTCAAAAGCAGAAGCTAAAAACTTCCAATTCAGTTATAGAATTAAATTAAAGTCCCTAGTTTTGTTTCATTTTCAAACGAATTTTAGAAAATTTCAAGAATTCGCTTGAAGTCAAGAAAGAAATTCAATGACTAACACAAAAACAGAAAATTCAAGAAAGAAATTCGGATTACTAAGACAAAAACAGGAAATGTCTCATATCGAGAATATTTAACATTGAAAAACATAGGGATATATATATATATATATATATATATATATATATATATATATATATATATATATATATATATATTATTAAAAATAATGAGAAAGAACAGTGAGATTTATAATCCAGTGTTCTTATTATTTTTTTTAAATCAGTTTTCAGTACAATTCTGCAGGGCATAAACATTATATATATATATATATATATATATATATATATATATATATATATATATATATATATATATATATATATATATATATATATATATATAAAGATTGATCCAAATAAGCCACTATATCTATATATGTGTGTGTGTGTGTGTGTGTGTGTGTGTGTGTGTGTGTGTGTGTGTGTGTGTGTGTATGGGCCTGGCTAGTGGTTAGAACTGTTGCATTCTGACAATGAGATCCGGGTTCGAACCTCAGCATGGTCGATTTGTCAGGAGAAATCCTGATGTTATCGGACTGGAGGGGTCGATCCCAGTGTTCGACACCTTTGGAAAGTGCCTGAAGACCATACCACGGGTCAGCCCAGGCCTTGTGACCGAAAGTGGTTAGACGGAACCCTTGGAGGCCGTCGATAGCTGTGCTAGCATGAAGTCGCATATCATCGTGGCAGGCCTTGCCCATGCGGTTGATCAGGCTAGATAACACGCCCTCTCCCAGAAAGGTCTGTTCAGTATAGTTGCAGTATAAACCACAGATGAGCTCTGTGGGTGTTGATTAAACCCAAATGCGTCTGAGCAAGCATCTTTATTAGGGATCAGCTAGCCCAACCAAGTAGACGGATATCCTCAGAATACGAATGGTCAGCTATACTAATGTATGCATGTTTAGGAGTATTGTGTTTTTATAGTAATAATGTTGTTTCTAGATTTCGTAAATATTGTGGCACAAGAATTAACTCAATCATAGTGTTGCTAACCGTCCTTTATTTGAAAAGCCAGTGCATTATTTAACTGTTTCTGTCCTTCTGTTTGCTTTTAGTTTGGAACGTATGTATGCCATAACAAAATCGTGATATTTAGAGGATACCCGTTTTTGTGTAAACGTTCTTATCGGGGGAAATCAATTATCTGCACCGTATGTACACAGTCCTAGAGATGGATAGAAAATATGCTTCTCAATAGGAATCGGACCTCTTTTTTTTTAAAGTCATTTCACCCCAAGCAAGGCGATAAAGACACAGTGACGCAAGCGATGCCGACACTGAGTTTGGTTTTCCGTCAAGTCAAACAAATTCAAGCTGTCGAAAAGTAAGTTTTTATTTGAAAAAGACCTATTCTGAGTTTCACATTGGTCAACGCAATGGAAATAGCAATTACTTGATAACATAGGCGGCCTTTTTTGTTTGCGTGTTACAATGTTGTCTTCGTCTTTACTTCTTGTTGCTGGGTGTATTTCTCTATTTTTTCATTTTATTTCATTTTATTTTATTTTTATTTTATTTTACATTTATTTTATTTTTATTTTATTTTACTTTAATTTAATTTTATTTTACTTTTATTTTATTATTGTGGCTGTTTGTAATGGCGATTGGCACAGAAATAAATGAAGGCAAGGAAAAAAAACAAACAACTAAAGCGAAAATTCCCGAAAAAAGAAAGAATGTTTGTCCCATTTTCTTATTAAGTTTATTCTGAAAGATTAAATACATATGTTCTTTTGCTTACTCACGTATACTTATATTTCAACTATTTGCTGATCTACAGTGTAAGAGGTACGATCGAGAATCAATATATTTGTATCCTAAGACAGGCATTTTTACCGAATATCGATCGAAGAACTTGATCTATGAAGAGGTGTTGAGTGTAGTGCATTGACTGGGGAGGGTATTACGATGAAAAAAAGGTATTTGTTGTTTAATATATATATATATATATATATATATATATATATATATATATATGTATCAACTTCTTTCAATTCCAGTAATCTAAAAACGCCAGAATTTAATCAAGTAAATCTTGGTTACCATACTGATAACACCCAGTTCTTGATAATGACTGTGATAGTCGAAAGTACTTAAATATAACAGGGAAAAAATATGAAGTTTGGACAATTTATTCATAACGGCAATTCTGATGTATGACACTTAATACAGTAAGTGGGAAGATTATAATAATAATAATAATAATAATAATAATAATAATAATAATAATAATAACGTGGAGAGTTGAGTAAACAAGGGGTATTAATTAATACTGAAATATCAAAAGGCATGACACGTGGAATTAGAACAATTTACTCCCCTGGACTAAATAAAAGGTTCAGTTCGAAATTCAAATAAATATCACTAGAAGAAGGCCGGGTTGAACAACGGCCGAAACGTTGTGAACAGGATGATGAAGATGAGGGCAACAGTCTGAACATTATAAATAAGGTAAATAATTGCATACCTCATCACAGAAATATACATAGATACAATAAAAAATAAGAATCGACAGACATTTTCAGTGTATTTTAATAAAATTTGTTTGAATAGATACTTGCTGCATAAATAGACCTTATACACAGACGCGCACGCGCGCACACATCACACAGACACACGCGCGCGCGCGCACGCACACACACACACACATATATATATATATATAATATAGTACGTTTACCGATAAATCGTGTCGAGAGAGAGAGAGAGGGAGAGAGAGAGAGAGAGAGAGAGAGAAAGAGAGGAAAAACTTACCGCATCATCGAAGACGGATATAAATTATAAGTTATTTCAACGGGTAAGTTTTTAACACCCGTCTCATCAAACCAAAATTACAAATGGTTTAAAATTATTCAGAATATTTTTAAAATCATAAACAGGAAGTCTAGACGCTTGACCTATGGAATTTATTTTCTGGGGAGTTATAATATTGAAGATATCAGTGGGGAGGTGACCTACTTGGATTATCCTTTCCACTTACGGATTTTGATATTATATATATATATATATATATATATATATATATATATATATATATATATACGTGACCAAGTATATAGTTTCATATTTGTTGGTAAAGTACTGAATATCAAGAATTTATATATATAAATATACGAGGATCGTCTGAAAAGTATATAGACTAACCAAGGTTCTCTCATGGCATATGACTAAATGAGTTTTACTTTTTGACAGAGTCCCCCTTAAGATCCGCACAATTCTTCCATCGGTGTTGCAGTGCTTGGATCCTATTGTGTGAAGAAGCTTTCATAATGATGGACAAAAATGTCATCAACAGCAGATATGACGTCATAATGCCTGCGATACTGGCTTCCGGGGAAGTGTCTTTTCATGTTGGATAGCAGATGATAGTTAGATAGGACTAAATCAGGAGAATAGAGATGAATCAACCAGTTCAAAGCCACAGTCACGAATAACAGCCATTGAAACAAAGAACATGTGCTAGAGCATTTTCCTGATCAAACAAGACCCCTTTCCTCAGTTTCCCTGGGCGTTTGGTCTTAATAGCCATTTGTAACTGCCTTGGAGTTGTGGTGTCTTCCCTCTAATGAGGCTCTTGTGGCCTCTTCCACTTACTATAATGTAGTAGGAAAGTAAGCTTAGGGGGAACAGTGATATAGACCGTTCGTTGCTGTCAAACTCTCCGCCGAGGCGGAGAGAAACTCGGACGAAGCTTTGCCGAAGAGCAAGGTTTCGTCCGGGGATGTAGACAAGCCCTGAACCCGTTTATACGTGTTCGAATGGAATATTTTTGGCCGAGCCTACGGGCTCGGAGAATCCACGTTAAACCGGCCTTGTGCCACATACGACCCACGTGGGGGTGCCGTTAAATATAACAATGATATAGACTGTTCAACTGTCGAACTCTCTGCCTTGAGCAGAAAGGAACCCGGACGAGGCTTTGCCGAAGAGCAAAGTTTCGTCCGAGAAGGTAGACAGGCCCTGAACCCGTTTATACAGGTTCTAAGGGAATATTTTTGGCCGAGCCTACGGGCTCGGAGAACCCACGGTAAACTAGGCCTTGTGCCACATACATCCCTCGTGGGAGGGGCTTTTAAATATTAACAGTGATATAGACTGAACGTTGGTCAATCGACACACACTCCCATGCCGTGTAACACATTCTGTTGTATTTACTGTTCAATTCACTATTTATCTGTAACCTTTCGTTTTGTTATTTCTTAACCAATTACAATTGAGAAGTTGGCATAGTACTTTCCATTGATGGTGTGACCCCTTTGGAGATAGTCAGTGTCTTTTGCATCCCCCAGAAACCTTTGCTGAAGAAGAAACGACTTTGCCCTCTTTGGAGCAAGTGAACACCGGCGTTCCCACTGCAAGGATTATCTCTTTGTCTTTAGCTCAAAGTGATGAACCAAACGCTCATCCTGGGTTAGAAAACATTCAAGGAAACCAGCTAGATTTCCACCTGATGTGATCAGCCTGGTGCGCTTTTGACCAGTATTCAGAAGACGTGGCACCTCCGAGCAGAAACCGTTGTCGAGCAAAGTGCATTGTGCAGAATATTCTCAACTCTCTCACGAGATATGCTAATAGCATTGTCTATTTGATTTATAGTCAATCCCTTGTCACCCATCGCCATGTTTTGAATACAATCAATGTTTTTCTCGGTGGTGGCAATTGCAGGATGTCCAGCCCTTAAGTCATCTTCAAGACTCTCCCTTTTTCTTTCAATTTCACACTCTTGATAAAGTATGGAGCGTCATCCCATAATCTACATGTATGACAGCAGGAATCTCTTATTCTAACCCTCGTTTTTTTGCTGGTATATGGTAACACCACTTTCAAAAGAAGTCGCTACTTTGAAAAGACAGATATCAGTTTACTTGGAAACAAACAATTATTAACAAGAGAATGAAAATTTTTCGATCAGATGAGAAAACTTTCAAAAGAAAAAAAAATCTATGGTTTGTTCATTTGGACACATGTTGGGAACTGAATCGAGTCGAGGACACTCAGCACTTCCTCGTATATAAGAGTTGCTACCCAACAGTTCAATGAATGAATGAATGTAATTACAGATTAACCACTCCCTGTCGAAAATGGTTGTTAAGCACAGATGTGTGAGCAAATAATTCTATCGCAGAAAACTTTCCACAAATTTGACTGTTACCTCATATACATATAAAATAGTGAAGTTATATATATATATATATATATATATATATATATATATATGTGTGTGTGTGTGTGTGTGTGTGTGTGTGTGTATGAAGAAATATAGTCTTAAGGTGTGCAATATTTATGGGATAAAGTGCTCAATATCAGAGATAGAGCGTGTGTAAACAGTCTGTTTCAGGCCTGACGATTGCATGTAGATGAAACAGACTGTCGCCTCTAAGTGTTGACTTTATGTTCTTATATATATATATATATATATATATATATATATATATATATATATATATATATATATATATGTCTTTCAACCTGCACGCTCCAAAAGTTTGTATGCGTTAACAATAACACTTAAAAAAAAGCCCAAAAAACATATTTTGATTCACATTGTATTATTTCGT
Organism: Acanthosepion pharaonis; assembly: GCA_903632075.3. Taxonomy (NCBI): domain Eukaryota; kingdom Metazoa; phylum Mollusca; class Cephalopoda; order Sepiida; family Sepiidae; genus Acanthosepion; species Acanthosepion pharaonis. The sequence goes on along the minus strand of CAHIKZ030000238.1, from coordinate 1,704,255 downwards.
CTCGGATGCTACCTGAATTTTACCAAAAACAAAATAATTTCCGTGCCTGAAGATGACTGAATGTACAGTTCAAAGTACTTGCGTATTAAAGAATGAACTTATACTGCTTATAGTTTTTAAAAAACAAGGAACATAACATTCATCGAGTGATTTGTAGGTTAATGCACCTTTAGAATTTTGTCAGCGAAGGGATTTTGCCATTTTATATCATTAACTTTACTAATCTAGTTCTTGTATGAAGGATTAATTGAAACATATATATATATATATATATATATATATATATATATATATATATATATATATATATGCAAGTTACTTTACCTATGCATTTTTTAAAAATAGTTTATATGGCCATTTTCTCATGAGCTTTCCTCTTTGATACCCCGACTTCACAATTTTAAGCGCAGTACTAGATTGGTAGCTAGGTCTCATTCTTTTTCTGTTGAAATTGCTAAGTGTAACCGTAAGTTTTACTATAGTTTCTTCTCTCGTAATTATTGCCTAGGCTTACGGCCACATCACATTGCAACAACCGTTCCCGTACGACCACCAAAATTAAGCAACTTTATCCTGGTCAGTACCTAGATAGGAGACCGCTTTGATGTGGGGTGGATAATGGTTTAGTTAAGTTCGTTATATTCCCTTACGCGCAAATATCCTTGCGAAAGATATGAATCCATCTCTTTTATCCCCAGCTATGGGTTAATTAATAGTGTTTTATCACTAAAATCATTATTATTTAATAAAAAATGATGTATAAAGTATTTAGATTTCAGCATTAATTAACCCATAGAAATGTTGATGCGCCGCTAAACAAAAATAACCAACTTCTTGCCCATAGAACTAGCATCCAGCTTCTTTTTATCTGCCACTTCGGCTTTCAAAAATGTAAATATATCATCAATCCTCGTCTTTTTTCTCTCTGTACTCTTAACACTGAGTGACCCCTTACGTCTTAGTGTTTTTATCGCCTTGGTTGGGGCGAAATGACTAAACAAAATCAGAAGTTCGATTCCTATTAAGATTTCATGCAGAAGCAATTACTTCGGCATGAAACTCAGAGTTGTGCAATTAATGTAAGATATGAATATTTCTTAATACATATATTAAATAGCTTTGTTACTTAACATTGAACACAGTTTTTTTTCTTACATTATAGAGTATTTATATGTATATGTATACGATCGCTCGCTTGGATACCTACCTATTTTACCCATTCGATTATATATATATATATATATATATATATATATATATATATATATATATATATATATATATGCTTAATTCGATGTTTTAATTTTTGACAGTAGGTTCGAATAATGTGTCTTTTCTTTTGTATTTGGAAACATATGAGTTGAGTGCGCGCACAAGTGGAGGAGACGGGTGTTTCGTTTGATATTTGGCAGAGAGGAGAAAAAACATCACGCGACAAGGCCAGGGCACACATTGGATCTGAGGCCATTAACTTCTTTTATACGAGAGAATATGTGACTTACAAGCCACTTAATGGTTTTGTTTTCCAACACTCTTGTTACCCTTTTATCTTATGTCTCAGTGGCTTTCTCTCCTTCCTTAAGGTGAATTGATTAACGAAAGTATGCACGTAATACGCTTTATAAACACAAATGGCACAGAAGAATATCACAGATCTGATATACATCACTTGATAAAAGTTCGAAATACGAAACGTTAAATCGGTGTTAGAATGGGTGTGGTCATCAAAACTTTAAACAAGATCTGGCACCTTAGTCCATTTTACGGTTTGTAACATCTGTATTATGAAAGTACACTATTTTAATGTCAGGGCTTTTCTGGGTACAGACGATACTCCACACCCCGTAAACACTATTCTTCTTTATTATCAGTAATTTTTTTTTACTTCTTTTAAAAGCCTGGTTTTTCGTTTATTTTCTCTGTGGCTTTGAATTCACAGCACTTCTACGATAGTTGTCACCCAAGTCTAGAGAGAACAGTACACCCTGATATAGTTGTGATGGGAAAAAGAGATATATTAATGCTTTTCACAGGGGATTTTGCCCCAAAAATAAATGCATCAGGCTAAACCGTAATTTGAACATCGATTGCTACTTCGATTTCATAGCTGATAGGAGTTGCTCTACAAGCACATCCAGGAATATATTCTGATATCTCTTTAATATTAGATGATTCTAATTGAATGAATTTGATCGTCATTGTATCATTGTATTTAAGGCGATATTCCATCTTCTGTAATGTTATCGGTCCTGGCATTATATCTCAGTTTCAGTTACTTTTCCACCACAGTAATGTAGCTTCACTGTTTTTTTCCTATAAATATGTCCATGGTAACGGTTCTGGTGAGCTTTCCCCTATAGTACCTAAACTTTATGAATTTAAGCACAATACTAAATTGGCGGTTAGGTCTCATTTTACAGTTGCACTGGCTAGATGCTACCGTAAGTTCTATGCAAACAGTTTCTTCTCTCATATTTCTCACTTGTGGAACTCTCCTCTAGCTTGTCGCTTTCCTATCAACTTTGAACATTAAAAGTGTAAATGTGATTTCAATCGTTATCTTCTGTCTTTTTAATTCCTGTGTCTTTTACAGTTCTCTAGCCTCAGTAGAATTTTCTTTTTTTCATATTTTCTCACACTCAGTAGCCCATTGCATCTTAGTGGCTTTATTGCCTTGCTTGTGGAAAAATGGTTAAAAAATAAAAATAAAAGTTGAACATGCACTGAATTTGGCTTTATCCGGAAGTCAATTCCTTAGTGGAACGTAAGATGTTCGGCTTGTGGTTATCGACTTGAAAGCCATTAATTGTATTGTAGGAAGAGTCAGCATTCTCATATTTTACCACATTCATCTTTATTAGTGTAAATTCTACATTCACTGTTCAAGTTCCTCTCTTAAACCAGTTCTCTTGTGTCATGAGTTCGATTTTCGCTGGGGGTTTCAAAATTGTGGATTAACTCGGTGTTAATGTTAAGCCGAGTAAATAAATGTAATGATTAATAAGTCTGTCATATTCTTTGGCCAAGAATTAGCAATCAGTCCGTTTGGTGATTTGTAAAAAATATCTGATGTAGGCTAGTACATTAATACCGATGTACCGATGAGGTGCGTGGATAAACTGTCTTCTAAATTACGTAAAAATAAAAATAATACTAACATCTCATTTTAACAGGTAAATTTACCAAAAAAATATTTTGAAGTAGTAAAGAGTAAATTTATTTTATAAAATCGCCATTAGCTTCAACCACTGTCTCCAGACGACTTCGAAGATGCAGATCTCTTCTGGACGGAAGAGATTTAGTTTGGTAAATGCTGACATAATACTTGACTTCAGTTCATCTTTCGTGTTACAAGAAGTTTTGTTGGTCTCTCGCTCAACTGTGCCCCGCCCATAATACTCAAGGGAGTTGCAGTGTGAGAAGTTAGGTGGCCAGATGTAAGGGTTAAAGGGTGATCGTAGAAATTGTCTAGTAGCCATCATTGGATTCTCCTCCTTGTGGTGCATGGCGCAGAATCCAATTGCTCGGCATATTGTCTTCCAGCAGCCACCCTCTTGACCCAAGGCTGCACTACCTCTTCAAGACACTTAATGTAGCACTCCATGTTTCGTCTGAGGGCTTCTAGGAAGAGGAATAACGGCATCACTAGTGATCACTCCAAACACAATGATCTTGAATGGATATATCATCCAACTCTTTCCAAATCCTCTGCATTGTTCTTAGATTGACACCCAAACACTCTGAAATGTTCACAGTGGGGCTTCCGGTGTGAATGCCTAGCAGTACAGCATGCCGTTTTCAAATTTCATCATAGTGCTCTTTTTCTCACAGATGGTTCCCAAATGTTCTTTGTATACTGTGCAGTCGTCAAAAGCAAAAGCAAACAAAGCGCATGCGCAAAATTAAAAGTATAAAAAGGTGACAATTTACCCATCGCACCTTATTTCTAATGTCGGCGTATAATATTATATTAGTCAATAATCCGAAAAAGACACAGAAAGTTATCGTGGTTTCGCTTATTTATTTATTTATTCGAAAATATTTATGAACTTAATTCTGGAAATAGGTAGGAACGTGACGTCGAGCTCAAGGGACGCGTTTAGAGGCGTTTGAGGAATTGCATATATTAGCGTTATTCCCCAAATAATCCTTGCATCAATTTCTGACTAATGGCAATTCCTTGTTTGTAATTTTGATGCCTTTCTCTTGTTCTCATTTGCAATGCATTTTACATTATATATTTAACAGCCCTATTCCTTCGGTAATGCTCACATTGATTCCTGATCACTGACAATCCCTTTTCTTTTAATTTTAAATGTATTTCGAATGTAATATTAACAATATTTCCTCAGTTTTTCAGCAATAATAATAATAAAGATGTTTATTACGTGTAGTGTTAAGTATATTTTGGTAAAATATAATTGCTTAGGAATAAATAAGAAATGTTACAAATGGTGCAAACTTTATATTAAAAGTATCTATCTATCTATCTATCTATCTATCTATCTATCTATCTATCTATCTATCTATCTTAGTCTGTTCATATTATTGTATCTATCCATCTCTCTCACCCTCTCCCTCCCTCTCTCTCTATCTATCTATCTATCTATACATATATATATATATATATATATATATATATATAAATGTAAAAGACAATAGGAAAACTGTAATATTAGCCGACGCGTTTCGTCCAGTGTGGACATTTTAAAGGCAAAAACGAAATGAATTCATTAAGACAAAGTAATTAATAATAACAAAACAAAATGGCCTTAGCAACTGGAAGAATTTTTGTTTTGTTATTATTAGTTACTTTGTTTTAATGAATTTATTTCGTTTTTGCCTTGAAAAATTACACATTGGACGAAACGCGTCGGCTACCATTACAGTTTTCCTATTGTCTTTTATATATATATATATATATATATTTACATTTTTTTTTCATACAGGTTAACTGATAAATGTTTTACACACACACACACACACACACACACACATACACATATATATATATATATTCCTTGTGTGAATTTTGATCATCCCTATCATTTCTTCTGTCTCTGCTCATTCTTATCTATCTATCTATCTATCTATCTATCTATCTATCTATCTATCATTTCTCTGAAACTGGTTGATACAAACTCTTTATACGCGTAGTATTCATGAAATAGCGGCTACCTAGAACTTTTCGCTTACCTAGTCGTTAAATGAGAAGCTGTACGCAACCCTGTCGTTAAGTAAGGAGTGACTTCACTTAATTAAATATTTGTCTTTGCGGTCGGACAACGGAGAGACCAGTACCAGAAGAAACTGATCACCGTCCATATGGTACACCTCTAACTATTAGTGACCCTGTTGGTGTGGCTCGTGGGAGAGGAGGTTAAAAAGAAATTTCTGCTCGAGATATTTCAGCGGCATAATTGGCCTTTGGGGTCGACAGCTTGCTAACCAAAGAACAGTCGGTGTAAATTGAGAGAATTTACCAGGGGTGCCAAGACTGCCCAACCCAGTTTGTTAGTTGACCCGGCAGCGTGAAGCAGCGGCGGGCGGGGAGTTTATGCTTATTCTGTGTCATGTATTTTGGGCGTTTTTACTTTTCAAGTAGTTAGTTGTTGTCACTTAAATACACTCGTTTGCATAAATTTGCTTGTAAACAAACAGACATGTATTGTTGTGTTGAAAACGTACGTCTTCTTTTCATTTTCATCTATCTATCTATCTATCTATCTATCTATCTATCTATCTATCTATCTATCTATCTCAGTTTATTCATATTCTGTTTATCTATCTCTTCATATCCGTCTATCTATCGCTCGCTCGCAGTTTATTAATCTATCTATCTATCTATCTATCTATCTATCTATCTATCTATCTATCTATCTCACTTATTCAAATTCTATCGCTTTCTCTCTCTCTCTCTCTCTCTCTCTCTCAGTCTATTCGTGTTATTCTATCTATCTACCTATATTTATTCATATTCTGTTTATCTATTTCTACATATCCGTCTAGCTATCGCTCATTCTCAGTTTATCTATCTATCTATCTATCTATCTATCTATCTATCTATCTATCTATCTATCTATCGCACTTTATTCATATTCTATTTATCTCTCACTCTCTCAGTCTTTTCTTTCTATCTATCTATCTATCTATCTATTAGGTTGGTGCAAAAATAATGACGTAATAATGTCGTTTTTGACGTTAAAAAAACACGTCAAAAAACCACATTATTACGTCATTATTTTTAACCAACCTAATATCTATCTATCTATCTTAGTTTATACATATTCTATTTATCTCTCACTCACTCAGTCTTTTCTATCTATCTATCTATCTATCTATCTATCTATCTATTTTGATATATCCGTGTACATACACACACAAATGAAAATACATACAATTATACACGTCTCCGGTGTGCCTGCAGACGCGTAAAGCTTCAAAATCTAATTATTATGTAAAAGCGTGACTCGTGGTTAACCTATTTGTCACCCGGGAGGCCGACGTTCGAGCCTAGATAAACGAGCAGTGGTGAAATAGTTTTTGTTAGCCCAACCCATTTTGCAAAATGTAACCAATGAACAAACGACTGAATTTTTAATTATTTCTTTCAACACTGTTCATATAACAAAAATAGTGTTTCGCAAAAGACAAAACAAAAAAGATAATGTTCGACTCGGGAAATTAAATTTATTTCCGATTAAAGTACCCAATAATTAAAAGGTACAAGATTATTAGCGAGAAATAAAATTATTCTGATGTTCGGGAAAATTGCATGTAATCGTCAGCGGGGCGATCACAATAAAATCCTATCAAGCTTTTACTATTGATATGTCCCGGAAAGGGATATATTTGTTCAAAGTAGCAAAGTGGTTTTGGACTACTGTAACCGATTAGGACAATCTAGAAGGTAACAGTAATGGACCGGTCCTCGTCGTAGTGGTAGGCAATAGGCGAAGACTATAGGCGTCCCTTGTACCTCCACATCAGTCTGTATTTATGGCTGACACCAGCCAATCATATTACTGTAATGGGGAACCAGGTATATGCATATTCATTACATCAACTATTTTGCTATGAAAGACAATCTAGCAGGTAACAGTAATGGACTGGTCCGCGTCGTAGTGGTAGGCAATAGGCGAAGACTATAGGCGTCCCTTGTACCTCCACATCAGTCTGTATTTATGGCTGACACCAGCCAATCATATTACTGTGAAGGAGGAACCAGGTGTATGCATATTCATTACATCAACTATTTTGCTATGAAGTCCCCTGGTAGCAGATGCAATTGACCTCAACCATATAGTACAGACAGATAAGTGGGCATTTGTGACTGTTGTCTCAATCTACCCTGATGATGACTTAAGAAAATCGAAAGCTTGGACCAAATTTCGAATACTTTTCTTTTGAAATGAACTTCGGACAATTTCTGACGTGGTTTCAACCTTGATTGAGAAGGATTATTCGTAATTTAGATAAGTTAATCAGTAACATCGACAAAAAATGTTTATTGTTTTTAATAACACTTACCTGAATGAACATTTGCTGTCTAAATCCATAGAACCATTCAGTTAAAAAAAATGCTTTAACATCTAAACAAGGCCGTATTACTTTATTAAATAAAGTCACATCTCTGGTTTGGTCCTTCAGAAGCCCATATCTGTTGACGATATTTTTATATCCGAAGCGGAAACAAATAATTTTTAAGGAATTCGTGGATTTCATTTTTTTAGCCAAAATTTCTCATTGCGATAAATGTTATATTTAGCAAATGCCCGTGTTAGAATAAACGTCTATATTTTTTTTTTAAAGAAATCCTCATGTCTTTTTGGTAGTTTTCGAAATTCATACACGTGTCCAGTAGAGTGTCATAAAAATTCATCATAATTTCCAAGCACGAAATTGAAGAGTTTTTTTTCTTTATGAACAGTGGGTACATTTTCGTAAAACATTGTTCAGACATAATTTAATTATATTTGTTGCTCTGAAGGATCTGAATTTTAAGCATTATAATTACAAGACTGCTGATTTTTAAAACGTTACTCCCCAGAAATCGAACTATGTTTTTTTGGCGAAACACAATCTTAATTATTTATATTTATGATATCATATCATTTGATTTCGTGACCGACCCATTAATAAATTAAACATTTCTTGATTCTTTTATGTAAAACAGCAACTGTAGCACAAAGAGATTCTGGTGATAGATACTTGAATAATATTAATACCAATCTCTGATTAGCACCAGCAATAAACCAGTGACAACAAAGCTCTAGATGGTTGGTGATAGATCCAGGTTTTAACTCAATGTTTTCGTTTTGCTAAACTGGTTGCCAGACAAGGCTGGAGAGCACAGTTTGCATTATTATTTCAACCACAGTTGGTGGGAAAAACAGATGGATTCCTACTTTTCCTGAAAATCTTTTCGTGAAAATCAATGAAGCATAATCGGATATAATTCGAACACAGTTCTGAGAGATTTCCATCTGAGCAGTAAACCATCACTCACATTCACATACAAACTCACATACATAAATACACACACACACACACGCATATATATATATATATATATATATATATATATATATATATATATATATATATATATATATACACTAGCAGCATGGCCCGACGTTGCCCGTGCTTGATTAAAAAATCATACGACATACAGCAATCGCTATCACTTGACTTTAAATATTTTTGCCCTTCTTTGGCTTTAAAGGAGTGCCCTTTGCCGTGCTGATGTTGCTACATGCCTTACCTCTTGCCTATCTCACACTGCGAATTTTTTTCTAATCTCTAAACCAAACATTAAATCTGTTACGAAAAAAGAACTAAACAAAATGAAGACAAAAAGATCAGCTTTAAAAAAGGACTCTTAACTGGAAAAACCGAATGAAAAAAGAATGTTAACAACAAATACTTTTTCACACCCAACCCAGTTCTGCGGAATCAGAATCAACGTCGAGTTTAAGCAAGCGAATGAGCCAATTGGAGTAAAGTGCCATGCAGATTTAAATTTTTCCCACTTGTGACGAATGCAGCTATCGATTTTTTTGCATGCTAGCATGCTAGTTAACATTCGTGTCAGTCAGCTGTTGGCTCTCACTCTGGACAGAAGAAAATGGCCACAAACTACATGAAAACTGCCGTAGAAGCATGATAAAATCGATTATTTCCACTATCGATGGGAGTTGGGAAATGCAAAGTCGGTCTTGGCCTTCCGGCTAACTTGGAGCATGTGTGTGTAAATTTTGGTGCAAATCCGTCGAAAATTGCGGGCGTGCATTTGTGACACACACACACACACACACACATCCTGCCTTATATATATATATATATATATATATATATATATATATATATATATATATCAAAGTGAAAGAGTACGAACAGTAGGATTACAGCGTTCAAAACATTAATTTAAAAATAGTGCTCAATGCACAAAGTCGAGTCGTAAATATTTATTTATTTATTATGCAGTGTTACATTAGAACATGCACATATCCTTGCCCCTTTCTTTCTTTTTCTCTTCCATTCCTTTTCGTTCACCCACAACTATTTAATGCATTGGATTCCTTTCCATGTTTACATGTAAATTCTAGAAGACATTTTAGGAAAATTAGCAAAGAACAGAAGTGGGGGGATATTTGCTTCGATAACTGTATTTCTGAAAAAAAGTTTTTAGTAACACCGTGATTCCCCACCTGATGAGACGTTTAAAAAAGTTTTTCCTTTTTTTGACGTTGAAACAAAAATATACAATTTTGTAGTGGATATGTGCATGTTCTTAATGTAACATTGCATAAGATATATATATATATATATATATATATATATATATATATATATATATATATATGCTCAGTTATATGCATATGAATTTGTGATCCTGGGTTCACGCTTTTGCGATCATCAGAATCACACAAGCGTATTGTTGTATATAAATATTCTTTTGTTTTATTATTTCAATTAGGTTCCGTGACTAGCTTCTGCCAGCATGGCCATCATCAGGAGAAAAAATCATTACTCGTTAGTATCAGTGAACTACAGGAGTGAATGACTGTCTCTGAAGAAAGTAAATTTTATCAGTAGTTTTCATTTGTTTTGTCTTTTTTTCGTTAATTTTGGTCAGTTCGTGTATTGGTAAACTGGCTTCTTTCAAGTTGTTTTTAAGATAGAAGCTGGGAGATTTCTGAGTCTCAGAATTCCACCCCCTTGATCATTTTGACAGTTTTATTAGTTGCCGGGAACTGGATGTGTGTGTTAAGTGTGTGTTGAATATATGTTATCTTTTAGTTTTTTAGGAGTGTGTGTGATGTAAGTGCATATATTTTTGTGAGTGCCTCTCTCTCTCTCTCTCTCTCTCTTTATTTATATATATATATATATATATATATATATATATATATATATATATATATATATATATATATATCAAGTATAGGATTGGTGTATACGGAATACATTCCAATAGCAAACAAATATTATTCTTAAAAAGTGCTCAATACAGAGTAGAGCAAATATAAGTATTTATTCGAAAATTATAACATAAATATACATATATATATATATATATATATATATATATATATATATATATATATATATATATATATATATATATATATATATATATATATATATATATATATATATATATATATATATATATATATATATATAAATATATATATATATATATATATATATATATATATATATATATATATATATGACACTACTATTTTCATGCATAAACGCAATCTTCAGGCCATGTGCCATGTTTATTGTGTTTTAAATCGACTATTTATATATGCTGTTTCAGGGGGCATTATTGGTAGAAGGTATGTTGTATTATTTTCGCGCTTAGTACGCGATAACGGTTACTTTTCAAATTATTCTCGAGTCTATTGAGAAGAAATAACTGTGGATAGTGTTTTTTGTTTAGTTTTTTTCCTCATTATTTATATATTGTGTTTATTTTATTTTATTTTTTTTTTTAGGATTGTTATTATATCGTTTCTCGTGTTTATGTCTGCGTTCGTAGTTTATTAATTTGCCTATTCTTTACTTAAACGGCTTACTTATTGATTTGCATCTTCGTTTATCGTTTACGTCCACACAATAAACAATAAACTTTCCTTTCAAAATCTTTTGCCAGTTTTGTAATGTCAACGATCGCTCGTTGCCACTTTTGTAATGTCCACGAACACTCGTTATCACTTTCGTATTGCTCGTTGTAGTAGAGACTTTGTAATCGCAGATGCAACTATAGTAACACCGTTGAACAATACTGGCGGCAGACGCCTTTGAATAGCACTCGCACTCAGTACTTCCTCGATAGTACTCGCTCGAATAATGATCCGAATAGTAATTCGTATAGTGATCAGTATAGAGAAATATTATAGTGAATAGTATAGAGATAGAGGATCGTGTAGAGTGATCCGTATAGTAATAGAGGATAGAATAGAAATGGTGATCCATTTTTGTAATGCCAACGAATACTCGTTGTCACTTTTGTAATATTACTTCATTCCTATATAACAGCAACTAGTTCAGAGCCTTTGTAATCGCAAATGCAACTATTGTACGCCGTTAAACAATACTTGTGTCAGACGCCTTCGAATATCATACGCACTAATAGCGCTTGCTCGATAATACTCGCTCGAATAGTAATCCATATAGTGATCCGAATAGAGAAATAGTATAGTGAATAGAGGAGAGAATAGCGGTCCATAAAATAATAGAGGATAGAGTACAAATGGTGATCCGTATAGTAATAGACGATAGAATAGAAATAGCGATCCGTAGAGTAATACAGGATAGAGTAGAACTGGAGGTCAATTAGAAGTCACGCTACCTTCCATATATCCGTTTCCTCTATGGTCACGTGGTCTACTTAATAATAGGATCGCCTGTGTTTGCTCACTGGCGATCTATGTTTAAACTCAAATGATGTCGGCATCAACACTTCATTCCTATATAACAGCCTGCTAGTTAAGTTTTTATGTAACTGTGATTCTAGACTTTTTTTTTTCTCCTAATAACGAATATATTTAAAATCTGAAATTAACCTCTGATTCTCTATCTTCTTCGACACCCTGATTTGAACTTAAAGAAAATATTGTTTGTGTTTGGTCAAATTTCAAAGTGTATTCCACATAGTGTACTTATAATCTCAACTTTTTTGTAAGCGTATAGGAAAATCAAACATTTCTACAAATATGTATAACATTAAACACGTGATTTTGTCGCATAAGTGACACATTTCAGCAAATTTTTTTAAAAAATTATCTCATACAAGGACGGTCATTCTGAAACTACTAGCACTAAAAGCAAGATTAGTTAACACAAGGGTAGTTGGTGCATTTGCTATGTATTTAGAGATTCTTTATAAGATCCACAGAAGAATCTGTAATGTTATTGATATTGTCCTGGCATTTCGGCTTCCGTTACTTTTCCACCCTCTTTCTTTTCTATAAATATTTTCATGGTAATTGCTCAGATAAGCTTTCCTCTTTGCTACCTCGACTTTACGAATTTAAAAGTAGTACCACATTGGCAGCAAGGGTTCATCATTTTGAAGTTGAAATTGCTAGATGCGTCCATAAGTTCTCTGCTAATAGTTTCTTCTCTAGAAACTTCTCAATTGTAGAACTCTCTTCCGGCTTCTTACTTTCCAGTCAACTTTGAACCTCAAAAATTAAAATGCAATATCAATCGTCATCGTCTGTCTTCGTCTTTCCTGTTCTTTTATTGTTCTCTCTTATAATTTTTTTTGTATTTTTTCGCATATTCTTCCACACTCATTAACATCCTGTGGGTCATAATTGCCTTATAGCCTTATTTGGGGGGAAATGATTAAAAATTGTGTCTTCATATATACACTCCCTTATCACTTTATTAGTTACACTCTTCTCGTACAGGGTTGGAGCCTCTTTTGCCTTTAGAATTACCTCAGTTCTGCAAGCACTCTTTCGAATTTCTTATAATTTGGTTGGATTTTAATCTCCCTTTTCATCACATCCCGAGGATGCTCTGTGGTATTAAAATTCGGTGACTGTGGAAGCCACTTCTCTTCTCCTACAGGGACGGAGCTTCTTTTGCCTTTAGAATTGCCTCAATTCTGCGAGCACACTTTCGAATTTCTTATAATTTGTTTGGATTTATATACAGGATTTGAACCTCCCTTATAACTCCACACACCGAAGATGTTCTGTGGTATTAAAATTCCGTGACTGTGATGGCCATTTCTCTTCTCGAACAGGGTCGGAGCCTCTTTTGCCTTTAAAACCGCCTCAGTTCTGTAAGCACTCTTTCGAATTTGTAATTGTATGGTTGGATTTCTATACAGGATTTGAACCTCCCGTATCACCACACAAAGATTATGTTTTGTGGTATTAAAATTCGGTGACTGGGGAGGCCACTTTAACAAAAACTCATTGCTGTATTCAACGAATCAATCTACAGAAATTTTTCATTTATGACACCGTGCGATTTTCTGCTGGAAGTGGTCACCAAAGAATGGCTGCACCCTAGTTATAAATTTCAGTCACAATACTTAGGTAGATTGCGGAAATGAAACATTCTTTTATTGGTATCATGAATCCTAATGTATACCAAAAAATGTCAGATAACATTACATCTGCACCACCCGTCAGGACCGTTGATACATGACAGGATGGATCCCAATTATGGTGTTATTTAAGCCAAGTGCTTGTCCTACCATTTGAATGTCCAACTAGAAATCACGACTTAAGAAGATTTTCTTTTCTAATCTTCTATTGTCATATCTTTGGGGTTATTAGCGAATTTACTTGTTCTTATCTGGCAGGAGTGACACATAGCATCGTCTTTTGCTGCTGTAGCCTTTCTACTGCAAGGTTTGACGTCTTCCGTGTTCAGATATGCCCTTCCATATACCTATCTTGTAAAGATGACTTGTTTGATCTACTGCTGCATACAGATAGAAAATGAATTGAGAATATATACAAAAACAGAAATGGGTTTAATACAAGGGTGTGTTTTCTCACCGGACATATTCAACCTATACAACGAAGCAATTCTGAGGGAATTAGAAGTCCTACCAGGATTTATTAATGCCAGCAACAATCTTAACAACATAAGATATGTAGATAATACAGTATTGATAACAGACACGGAAAGAAAACTACAGAAGCTCTGACAAAATGTTGTGGTGGAAAGCGAGAAGTAAGGACTGGACATAAACGAAAAGAAGAGAGAATGCATGGTTAGTTTAGCAAAAGTTTGGGCCCAAAACGCAAATTACAAATCGGGTATACTAAAATCCAAGAAGTACAAAAATTTAAATATCTGGGAAGGGTTCTACAAAAGGACGGAAAGTGCGACACAAATATCCGAAGACTCATTGGAATAGCTCAAGATATATTTCAAAAGCTAAGCAGTGTATTATGCAAGAAAAAAAAAACTTCGTTAGTAACAAAGAAAATATTCGTGAACTGTTACGTGATATATTTCCTCTTATATGGCAGTGAATACCGGACAATCTATTCAAAGATGAAGAAGTGACTTGAAGCAACAGAAATGTACTTCTACAGAAAGATGCTGCGGATACCATGGGCCAAACATGTGAGCAGCGACGAGGTTTTGGAGAAAATGGAAACAAAAAGAACACTTATACTTCACATCAGGAAAAAATAGTTGAAATTTTTGGGACAGGTAATGAGGAAGGAGGATTTGCAAAATCTTATACTCACAACTCAGATTTAGGGCAAGAGGGAAAGAGAAAAACAACGCGTAGCCTTCAAGAACGTAAGTAAATGAATGGCGGAATAAGGTTTAGGAGAAATAACAAAAAGAGAAAATTTATTAAGATCTACAAAGGACTGGAAAATGTGGAGATATATGTTTGTCCACGTCCTGAAGGTACAGGGCATAAAAGAAGAAGAAGAAGAAGAAGAAGAAGAAGAAGAAGAAGAAGAAGAAGAAGAAGAAGAAGAAACTATTACTCATGGATAAAACGAACCCTTTATTTTATAAGAAACATTACTTTTTTTTTTTTTTAAGCATTTCACCCCAAGCAAGGCGGGAAGCCACTAGGACGCAAGGGGTTACAGAAAATAGGAAGATCAGATAGGAGTGATAGAAGAAAGGATGAGGGTAGTAGATAGATTAAGGCATCTGGAGATGTCGATTGACATTACACTTGAATAGCTGGAGATTATAACTCTCAGGGAAACAGGAGAAGGGAAGAGAGTTCCACAGGCGAGAGGTGCGAGACATGAAGCTATTAGAGTAGAAGAGACGGCTATATTTAGGAGTTTCGACAGTGAAGGGGTGAGAGCGGGATGCCAGCCTCGTAGGGCGCTTGAACTCATGAAGTTTGGGAACCAGCGAATGCAGTTCCTCGGAGCAATTTCCATGAAAGTATTTGTAGAAAATACAATTCACTTCTATAATTTTTCCGACTTCAATTTTAATTACAAAAAACCAAAGGTAGCTTTTGTTTTTAATATTACAATGATTTCCTGTTTAGATATGTACATAAATCCTAAGGGAATTCAAGTTTAAAAATAAATTCAAAAGAATAAAGTTTCTGTAATCCGAGAAGTGCAGTCTTCTTGGAATTTTACCGCTAAACGACTCTTCTAAGCAGTCAATAAATTGTTTTCATGATGTTTAATCAGAGAAACACCAGGTGTTATCGAAGGCCAATTTCGAATAGTGGGTTATCAGGAAGAAAGCAAGTCATTCTTTTATTTTGACTGTCCTTCGGCCACTGGAGCAGCGAGACTTTGATCAGATAATGATGTTATCAATGTACGAAATAGTCCCCTCTACTCCCACTGTACATACGAATTCAGGCTCGTATGCGTGCACACACACGCATGCGCACGCGCGCGTGCAGACAGACTCGCTTTCACGGCGCTTGACTCTACATTTAAATGATAACTCTAACATTTTTAGACATTTAAAACAACATGCCTGCTCGCGTATTCAATTCCGGAAAATCCTTGCTGACAACACAATTATACTTAAACATGAAAACAATAAACAAAAATTCAAAATTCTAGAAGCTTTATACATAAAACAGTTGAAACATAACCTGATCAAAATAAACTATGAAATCTCTACAAATATCCTTAAATGCCTATAATTTATAACAGAAGCTATTGGTTTATACCAACGGCTTCCCATACTTAATACTTCTTGTTTTTTCACTCTCGCATGGTCATGTGTGACGTCATGAGCTGTGACGCGATTTTTGCTTCCGCGTCTCGTATATACGTTACTTGGAAAATTTCATGCAGCAAGGGCGGACTATCATTGTTGTTTCGTCCGTTGTTGATTGATTTTTTAAAATTGTCTTCTTTGATAATGGCTTGTGTAAGCCGAAAGCTTAGATTGGATTCAAACATGTATCAATATGGTGTTTTCCTTTCGTCTTTCAACGACAATGTGATTAAGCTTATCAGACAATATGAAAGGAACTTACTTAAAAGAAGCAGACGAAGCTTGTCTATATTATTTAATGAAACATTCATTAACTGAGGATTCGGAAAGAGTTGAATCTAATAGTGATTACGATGGTGTTTGAAGTGATCACTAGTGATGTCGACGTTAAGCCTCCATTCATCTTCCCTCAGGGCACCAGACTCAACACGGGAGGTCTACATGGTTTGTGATGGTAGTGTTGCCCTGGGTCAAGAGGGTGGCTGCTAGAAGACCCTATGTCTGATATCATGACTGCTCACCATGCAGCACAAGTAGAAAAATCCAGTCATGACAGTCAGACACTTTCTGCGACCACATTACTTCTTACATCTGGCCACCTAACTCCCTAGACTGATTATTATGTGTGGGGTGCAGTTGAGTGATAAACTAAAAGTCTCCTTGAAACACCATAGATGAAGTGTAGGCAAGGATTATGGCAGCATTCACCAACTTAAACAAGGAGATCGTCCAGAAGAGTTGAAGGAGATTCCAAAGTCATCTGGAAGCCATGGTTGAAGCCAATGGCGATTTTATTGAATAAATTTAATCTTTAGTATTTCAAGATATTTTTGTGTAATTTTGATAAATATATCAGTTAAAATGAGATGTCAGTGTTATTTTAATTTTGGCGTAATTTAAACGACAATTCATCAATTGCACCATATATATATATATATATATATATATATATATATATATATATATATATATATATATGCACACGCAATGAAAGAAGAAAAAAATCAATGAAAATGAAGAAATTATTTTTTAATTGAATATAAAAGTGACGCAAAACGAGAAAACAAACAGGGAATTGCTAGCGTCTCCTGTGGTCGGATCGAATGCTTGGGGTCCGCCTACGAAACTCTAGAGTCAAGATGCTGAAAATAGCATCAATAAGCTCAGTGAAAAATTTTCTATCACTCCTACACACATACACACACATGCACACACAAATATATATATATATATATATATAAAGAGAGACAGAAAGACAAACATACAGATTGACAGCGAGAGAGAGAAAGAGAGAGAGAAAGCGGGAGAAAGATAGCGTGAGACAGCAAAGGAAATCAGAGATTTACATATATAATTATATAACTCTATATATGAACAGATGCTTCACATAGACAATTATATCCATGTGTATATATAATGTAATATGTGTATATATCGGCTAAATGCTCTTGGATGGGCTACGAAAGCATGTTGCGAAGCAGCCAATAAAAGTTTGCCAATCTAAGTAAAATTAAATTTTGTGAAAGAAGGAACCTTTCCAGGTTCTATTTTTACAAGCGGCACAAATCAATCCGTTATTTGATGGCTGCAGGGTTAGGGGTCTTGCAGCAGCTTTGAAACATCGTCTCGCCGTTCCAGTTGAGATCAAGTTAACCGCCCAATGTCCTTATTTTGACATCTAAGCAGATTATTAAAATAAATAAAGAAAAAAATTAAAGAAAAAAAACAAAAAAAACAACTCTTACGTCATTGAACGAAAGGTTCCTTTTGAAGAAAATATTCACTGCTCACGTGAAAGTAAGCTAGAAATGTACGATGGTTTACTTATTTATTTATTTTTTACAATGATATTCAGCCTATATAAGGCCCAAGAGACACTTGAGACACTTGCCACATAAGGAAAAGATCTTAGAATGAATCAAAAGACGAATAAAAAAACAAAAACAAAAAAAAAAAAAAAAAGATATAAACCTTTATTCCTGTTCTATGAAAGTAACAAATAATATATAACTGGACGACTACTATATTTTCTATAGAAGTCGGATACCGTTGGTTTGTTGCTATCTTAAACTAAACTCGGATTGTGACCAAGAGAAACGATGAACATATATTAAAAGTTTACAAGATCGGAAATATATCACACCTGGATAGATCATTCCCCCGATGTCGTTGAATACAAACTAAATCAGTTATATCGAGAGGCATTACTGGGGCGCACTGTGGCAGAGTTCATTATGATTTGGCCTCGAAATCATACTTGATACTAGTGTCATCATCTGAGCAAATCTTTGTTGGGGGACACTGTTGACATTTCCGTAGTCATAGTTGCATGAATATATTATGTATATTGACACTTTCATCATCATCGTCATCACCATCATCTGTGGTCATAAGTGCGATATCCACTTGAGCCCATGATCAGTTCCCTCTATAATGTCTAGGTAGCATGCCAATATCCGACCCCGTGAAGGATTTTCCATTCCACTCAGTGGAAGGTTGTCAGTCTTTTCTTCTTTTGTCAAAAGCGGTACCTTGTAGGATAGTAGTAGAAAGATTCTTCTTCTTATATGTAACGGTGCTATTCAGAGCATAGGCGATCATGCCTCTCCACAACGTCTTCTATATTTACAAATGCTCCTGTTCTGTTATCACTTTGCACAAGCTCTTTTGAGCAAACTCTGTGTATTGTTGTACGAATGACATTTTACAAGTTAGGTGATATATTTTCTCCTCTCTTGTGGCAACTTCATTGTACTAATAAACGCGTCTCTTCTGAACATAGGCGATCATGACTCTCCACAATTTCCTATCATTTGTGGCCATTTCTCATTTTGATAAGAAAACCCCCTAACCAGTTCTGCCGTCTGCTCATACAATCTTGTTAGGTAAGTGGCTCGCTGCCTTCCTCTATCTCTCTTGCCCCAATATACAATATAGTGTTAAGTTTTCCAAACCCCACATCCTCATTATGTGTCCAAGGAATTTCAGCAGACACTTCCTCATTCTGAGTTTAAGTGTTCTTTCTGTTGCCATTTTCTTTAAAATTTCCTTGTTGAAAATCGCTGCACAGTTGCAGTCATGTTTCGATGCGTATCAACGCATCTTATCGGGCGATTGTAAATTACTGCCGAGTGAACGATTTATTCAGATTCCTAATAAATAGTTCACTCGCCAGTAATTTACAATCGCCCGATGAGATGCGTTGATAGACATCGAAACTCGACTGCAACTGTGTAGCGATTTTGATGTTTTTCATGTAATATCTTAACATAAAGAATATTGCTCTACATTGTATTGAGCCCTCTTTAAATTAAATGTAACGAAAGTTGGAATTGTACTCTATTCGTTCTCATCTTACCTGTATATATATATATATATATATATATATATATATATATGTATGTGTGTGTGTGTTTGTGTGTGTGAAAAGTGTGTGCATATATATATAAATAAATATATATATATATATAATTATTTATATATTATATGCGCAGTACTTATTAGAAAGCGCTCAATATCAGAGATAGAGTTAACATATTTGGTTGGATTGATGTGAGTTTGTGACCCTGGGTTTCACACTTTTGCGATCGTCAAACAAACTTGTGAAACCCAGTCACAAACTCACATCAATCAACCAAATATATATATATATATATATATATATATATATATATATATATATATATATATATATATTAATCAAGCCGTATTTCCTATTAGTATAATTGTTATTTGTAGTCGCTACGCATGTTTGATTCGCAGTATTACTCATAGATATATGCGAAAAAATACTTGAAAATGGCTAATTGTTTATCAGAAAGTGCTGGGGGATCAATCAACGTTTGGACAGTTTTTCAAACCGTTGAGCCCAGAAAAGTAAACACAAATGCATACATATACATATTAAAAAATAAACAAATTTACCTTTTCAGTCTTGTTTAACAAGACAAGTATTAAAGAGCTGTTCAAATGCATATAAATATAAATTAATGTGTGTGTGTTTGTGTTAGCCTTCAAATTATAATTGACCTAATTAATGACAAGCATGATTACTTTCCTTTGACTAGTTCAACATTATCAGTCCCACTTGAACATTGCCTCTTTCATATTTATCAATGCTTTTAAAAACGATCAAAGTTTAGTGGTACTTGTATTTTTGTCGTTCGTTCGAAGATCCCCACCAAGTAATTGTCCTCCCAACTCACTCTTACTTCAAAGGCGCACCTGTACTAACATTATATCCACATATTGCACTCAAAAATGAAAAGAAAACATGGACAAAACTGTTTGAATACCATCGAAGTTCACCTAAATTATACGACTTACTGCAAATATATAAGCATCTTCAGGGCATGGGTACTATGGGTAAACTGCCTATATTTTTTAGCTCTTTGTAAGGCTTTTCTTGTAACCATCCCTCAGCCTTCCTGTTCTAACGTCCATTTACAGGAGCTCGTTACCTAGGTACCTCGCTGTTCCCTCTTTGCAGTGTTCCAACAATATGTCCTGTTAGTGCTTGATTCCACAAGCATTCTTTCGTTATTATTTGTCCAAGAAATTTCAACTCTTTCTGATTCTAATTATAAGTGTCATTTTTGTTTCAATTTTCCTGTAAATTTCCTTGTTACTCATATGTTCGGCCTATCGCATTCTCAGCATCCTTCTGTAGAACCACATTTCTGTCACCTCACGTTTCTTCGCCATCTGTGAGGATATTCTCCAGATGAGGATAACAGAAGGGCATAGCACTCTTTTCTTTGTTTCTAACTAACCTTCCCTGTTTCTTAATATCTTGCTTAGCTTTTGGAAGACATCTTTCGCTGTTTGAATGTACAGTGCTGTTCGATAAAAGTGACCTACCTGATTTTTTTTATTAAATGTTCGCTTCTCCGATGAAACGAAAGTTGAGCTAAATTCAAAGCATTATAAAGTACAGGCTCTCGAGAAAGCAGTTGAGCAACATTCTCCATAAGTTTTCTATGGGGTTGATGTCTGGAGATTGGGGCGGCCATGTCATAACACTCACCTGCTTCTCATCAAAGTATTCTTTCATCAATTTTGATTTGTGAAATGGAGCATTATCCTGCATAAAAATGAGCTTGGTGGGGTCGATTTGCACCCTTTCAGCAGAAGGGAGCAGACAAGACTCTAAAATTCTCTTGTACTGCTCGCTCCTGAGTGTCTTTTCAATAGGTTTTAAGAAACCAGTCCCATGAAAAGAAAAACATCTCCAGAACATTATACTGGACGGATGCTTGACAGTACTTACTGCTAAATTCAAAGAGCTTTCAAAATTATTCTTCGGATTTTAGATCGCTTATCTTTTGAATTTAGCTCAACTTTCGTTTTATGGGAGAAGCGAACATTTAGTAAAAAAAAATCAGGTGAGTCACTTTTATCGAACAGGAGTGTACGTTCGGATTTCGGTGTCACATTTTCCGTCGTCTGTTAAAAAACTTCCCTGATATATAAATTTTCGTACCTGCTTCAATTTTGTATCTCTAATTCGGAGTCTGCAATTTAGGATGTTCTTCTTGTTGAAAACCACATTCTGTCTCCTTTCCATTGATAGTTAATCCTTTCTTCTAACTTTCCTTTAATACCTTCTGTGGGAGTTTCTACAGTTTCCTTCCTGTGTCTATTATTAACACTGTGTCAGCTGCATATATTATTATACCTGTTACACCTCAACATGCCCAGCATTAACAGCGCCGCCGCCTGCCAAATTAGTAAAAACAATAACTAAACATTTGACTCATTTCCTAGATACAATAAATCCATTGCGTATTAAACACTAGTAATCTAATTCAAAGTCTTAAGCTTATTAAAATAAAAACAAGATTCCGGATGTCTGTCTGTCTGTCCTTCTCTCTCTCTCTCTCTCTCTCTCTATATATATATATATATATATATATATATATATATATATATATATATAATAACAATGAGAAAATAAAAAAAAAATTAAAATCTTTAGACACACTGGGTTTGTAGATTAATATTCTTTCGTTTTTTTTTTTATTATTATTCCATTTAGATTCCTCGACTAGTTTCGACCGAAATGGCCATCATCGGGAAGAGAAAAATTTTTCTGCTTGCTGTTAGCAGTGAACTAAAGAAATGAATGTATTTTGTTGGAGAAAATGAACTTTTTGTCTGTAGTTTTCATTTGTTTTTTTATTTTTTTTATCTTTTTTTAACATGAATCTTTTAACATTCCTTGTGTTGGTCAAACAGTCTCTTTTAAGTTGTTATTTGAGATAAGAGCTGGATAGATACATGCTGCTCTGAATTCCTGGTCAGTTTGACAGTTTTATTGGACCTGGTGAGGGGATGTGTCTCTGTTTAGTGTGTGTGTGTGTGTGTGTGTGTGTGTGTGTGTGTGTGTGTTGTTTGGTTCTTAGGGAGTGAGTATGATATGTGTAAGCGTGTGTGTTGCTGTGGGTGTGTGTTATCATTTGGCTCATTAGGGAGTGAGTGAGTATGATGTGTGTAAGTGTGTATATTCGTGTGGGTGAGTGTATAAGTGAGGCCTCCACACCTCCGTAAGAATGTCTCTCTCTTGTGTGGGTGAGAAATGTGGTAGGTTTTTGATTTGTTGAGTTATATATTGGTACTATCTATATATTATTCAATTTATGGTTTAGCCTGGCTGGATATTTTGTTTTTAGACGTTGTATCCATTTATTTTCATGGGACTCTAAAATCTTTCTAATGTTATCTGCTCTGAACTTTTCTATTCTCTCAATTATAGTGATGTAATTATATAATATAATATATATACATACATAATACATAGTATATATAGATATAGTATATATATAATACATAGTATATATAGATATAGTATATATAATACATAGTATAGTATATATATATATATATATATATATATATATATATATATATATATACATATACATACATATAGGTATATGTAGTATATATATATATATATATATATATATATATATATATATATATATAAATATATATATAAATACATAAATATGAGAGAGAGAGAGTATCAAAAATACATTTCTTCACTCCAAAACAAGGACAAAAAGTCCATATATTTAATACACCGTGTATATAGGTTATCTCTATGGCATATATATATATATATATATATATATATATATATATATATATATATAATGTAAACACATTTTAACACACACACACACACACACACACACACACACACACATATATATATATATATATATAGTAAGTAGTCATTGTATGATTATATATATATATATATATATATATATATATATATTATTAAAATAATGAGAAAGAACAGTGAGATTTATAATCCAGTGTTCTTATTAATTTAAAAAAAAAAAATCAGTGTTTTGATACAATTCTGCAGCATTGCAAATATTATATATATATATATATATATATATATATATATATATATATATGAAGAAATAAGATATATATTTATGGGAGAAAGTGCTCAATATCAGAGATAGGCGTGTGTAAATATAAAAGTGAACATAAAAGTCAACACTTAGGGCGACAGTCTGTTTCATGCTAGATGCAATCCTCAGAGCACTCGTGGCTTGAGGATTGCATCTACCATGAAACAGACTATCGACTCTAAGTGTTGACTTCTACGTTCACTTTTATATATATATATATATATATATATATATATATATGTGTGTGTGTGTGTGTGTGTGTGTGTGTGTGTGTGTGTGCATCTATGTATTAAAAAAGAGAGAATCCGCAAACGTTTTCGCTTATAATGTGAATTTGTTTAGTGTATATATTATATGTATTATTCATATTTTTGCTATACTCGTTTTCGATGAAGGCTCACTGCAAATACAGAGAATGGACAATGAAACATTAAAAAAACATAAGGACAATTTATTCCTTTTAGTTGCCAGAAGAAGTTCACGAGACCAGAAACCCGTGTAGCAAAAATATGGAGAATAAAATATAATATATACACTAAAACAAATCCATATTACAACCAAAAACGTTTGCGCTTTCTCCCTTTTTTTAAAAATATACATT
>CAHIKZ030000238.1:1652500-1672500 GCA_903632075.3 Acanthosepion pharaonis | reverse complement strand
TTTCTTGGAGTGGAGAAATCATACTTCTGTTTTAGGAATAATAAAACAATTAGGATTGGTCAGAGAAAGGGCGAAGGAAGGAGGTCTTCGTTATATATATATATATATATATATATATATATATATATATATATATGTGTGTGTGTGTTTGTGTGTGTGTGTGTGTTCCTGGAATGCGGATATATATATATATATATATATATATATATATATATATATATATATATATATATATAGTGCATTAAGTCTCTGTATACGGCCCTTCAAAAAGTGTGCGATGGTTCTGCACAAAATCTTTTATCACTATTATCAAATGTCATGTGCTGGTATCGGCTTGTCAGTTTCCTAGGAACTGATCTGCTTGGCCCTCATACGTTGAGTATATATATATATATATATATATATATATATATATATATATATATATATATGTTTGTATGTATGTATTTAAGTATGTATGTATCTAGGAACACAAAAGCGATTTGTGTTTAGATAAATATTCAAATTCTCTCGTATTACACCGCAGCAATGTAGGAAATAACTACTAATTTCACGAATGCCAACCTTATTTAAAAAGAACATAACTCTTTAAAGAGAAAATATAATGAAAACATATTTATAGCAATATTTCCCATTATTAACACGCGTTTAAAAAATACGTTGCATCACCATTTTGCATCTACAAACTCATTATTCAAGACTCTATGAAAATCAATATATATATATATATATGTTTGTATGTATGTATATAAAATACGCACGATATATACTTTAATGAAACTTTTTTCAAACCATCCTGCAACGCCTCATCACTAACCTTTACACACTTTAAAATTCAGTATTCTTACACTTGAATTTTATCTGTTCCTTCATTGCACATGACATATATCCAGTCAAAACATCCCACTGCTTCTTACTAAATTTTACACAATTTAGCGTCGAAAATTTTGTCACACATCTTAAAATATTATCTGTTACTTCATTACACGTGACACGTACCTAACCAATAAGAAATCACCAAACGCGACATACCATGAATCTACGTCTCTTTGCTTTTTATCACTTCTTATCATTTCTATCTTGATCTCTGACGAAGCTTTAATAAAGTGAAACATGTTAGATTAAGATCAGTTTCCTACTTGTTTTTTATCCTATCCTATCCTATCATATATATATATATATATATATATATATATATATATATATATATATATGGAGACGGAGACCATTATCATTCATTCCCCCCCCCAGCTTGATGGTGGTAGCCGAAATGTTGGACGACCTTGGCTTCACGACAAAGACAAATTGAAAGCTAACCTTGCAGCTGTCCAGATCAATAGCAGAAATTTTGAGCTCAATGCAAATGATGGAGATGCTTGGAAGAGTATGTGTCACCAGCGAATCAAACATTTCTCCACGGCCGTTATTCACAGATTAAAGGAAACTAGGCTTAGAACAAAAGCAAATGCAAATATACCAGCGATGCTTTCTCTCAACCCTCACGCCTGCATTCACTGTTGCCTTGTGTGCAGGTCTCTACCTGGACTCAAATGCCATCTTCGCCTGAGCGAGTGCAGGCACAAGGAACCGTAAACAAGGATATCTGTCAGGACCTCATACGTCGAAATCGACGGGAGCATCCATCATCATCATATATGTATGAATGTCAGTGTGTCACGGTGTTACACATTTTCATCTGTACTCCTAGAGGCCATAGACCAATATATCATATCATTTTGGAATCGGGCCGATTCCATGAGCAAATTGAAAACATTCCAAACTGGATTCAGATCTGCATTCCTGAAATTTTAGTTTCCCAAGTTTTCATTACTGTAATTATTTTCGGATTCCGCCATTTTAGATTCTAATGATAAAAAAAATGAAAGGGTCACAACTCTCTAACTTTCAATATGTTCAACTGAAAAAAAATTACTTTTCTCAAATTAGAGTGTTTCAATTTGTCCGTGTTTTCAACTTTCTTCAGTGAGGAAATTAAAAGCATTCCAGTCCAGCAATCCTAAAAATTCTGGATTCCGAATTTTTCATTGCTGCACTTGTTTTTGTCGACATTTTGAGACAATGTTTTGTACGATAACTTGGAAAATTAGTTTTAGAATAATCAAAATTAATTGCGTAATCCAGCAAAAGTCACCCATGAAATAAAACTAATTATTTGTACAGAAAGTAAGGACCTACGTGCATCAAATTGTCTTTAAATTAAGTGGCGACAGAAGAATTATCGTTAAACTTTTAAAAGGTAAACTTGAACATTAATTTAGTACTTAAATGCAGCGATTAATTTTGAGTTCGTCTGTAGTTTATTGTTGCCTATCGCATCTACTTCTCCCTCTCTATTGTGATGAAGGACCGATCAATGGCACGCCACAGGCGTTAGTTTAAATGCCGCCCGGTAGAGTGTCTTTTAATCTACTGTATATATATATATATATATATATATATATATATATATATATATATATATATATATATATATGCAGAAATATTGTTTTAAAGTGGGCTATATTTGTGGGATAAAGTGATCAGTATCAGAGATAGAGCGTATGTAAATATAAATATAAAAGTGAATATTGAAGTCAACACTCAGAGGCAAGAAGCTGTTTCATGTTAGACGCAATCATAAGGCCTCGAGTGTTGGATTTTTCTCGACTATTTATATATATGGGTTACTGATGCATTGTGGGTAATCTATTATTTTATTTTGGCGGTAGAGGCTTGTTTATTTATTTAGGTTAATTTGTTTTACTAGTAAAACAAATTAACCTAAATAACTAACTATTAACTAAATAACTACTAAATAAATAAATAAATAAGCCACTTTCGCCAAAATGACCACCAGAATGGATTACCCACAATGCACCACAGACCCATATATATATATCTAAAGTCGAGAAAAATCCAACACTCGCGGCCTGACTTATATATATATATATATATATATATATATATATATATATATATATATAAAAGAGAGAGAGAGAGAGACAGAGGGAGGGAGAGAAAGAGAGAGAGAGAGAGGATTACTGTTATGAAAGAGTAAGTTATGAGAAAAGGATAAATCAGAAATAGAGAAGAAGTAAATGGAGCAAATTTAACAATGAAAATAAATGAACAATTTAAGAAGCATACCTGGGATTAGAAAGATTGAAATTCGAATCCAAACCTTTGTTTTTTTTAGTTTCATGGCTTCAACGATGACGTAGAAACTGCACACAATATTCACATGCTACTGAAGTTTTATTCGGATAACAAAATGTTCGGATGTATAACAAAATATATGTTCGGATAACGAAAAATATATGTTTGGATAACGAAAAATATATGTTCGGATAACAAAATGTTCGGATAATCAAAATTCAAAAAGTCTGTGTTCGGATAATAGGTGTTCCACTGTGGATAAAACATAACTGGTGTCATGTTACACGAACTATCTACCTACAAGAGGTTTCATCAATAGATATAGAGTATTTAATCGAATATTTACCCGGGGTACAAAAATACAAGGAAACTGTGTAAGAGTTACACGATCTTGTATTGATTGCGTTACAGAAACAAATTCGTGAAGAAATGTGAGGGAAACCCGGGTGTTAGTTTGGATTGAAAGATAGATAGATGGAATATATATATATATATATATATATATATATATATATATATTATGAAATGTACTAAGTATTTCTAATACTTTAATATATTTTAATGTTACACATTATTATTACACATTATTTATATAGATACAAATATTTAAGTAAATTCTCTGTCTATAATAAACAATTTTAACAACATTTACCGGCCTGAATGTCAGAGAAACTTCATAAAAAATATGCGTCCTCCGACAAGAATCGAACCCGTATCCTACATTAAACTGGTATAGCACATCACGCTATATGACGGTTCCGTGTAGGATACAGATTCGATTCCTGTCGGAGGTCGTATATTTTCTATGACAATTTCTCGAACATTCAGGCCGGTAAATGTTGTTATTTCCGTTTATTATAGTCAGAGAATTTACTTAAACATTTGTATCTATATGAATAACGTATAACAATAATATACGTATACATGCATGTATGTATGTGTATGTATATATATATATATATATATGTGTGTGTGTATATATATATATATATATATATATATATATATATATATATATAGAGAGAGAGAGAGAGAGAGAAAGAAACTGAGTTATATGGAGAGGCTTATACAGAATATGATAGATATGGTCAATGTGGATATATACATACGCACACATTCACGATGCACAAAGTCTAATATATATATATATATATATATATATATATATATATATATATATATATATTGATCAATAAAAATATTAAAAATTAAAATCTTCAGACACACTGGGTTTGTAGATTAATATTCTTTCGTTTTTTTTTTTTTTTATTATTATTTTATTTAGATTCTTCGCCTAGTTTCGGCCAAAATGGCCATCATCAGGAGAAGAAATATTTCTGCTTGCTGGTAGCAGTAAACTACAGAAATGAATGTCTTGATGTAGAAAATGAACTTTTGTCTGTAGTTTTCATTTGTTTTTTTATTTTTTTTTATCTTTTTAACATGAATCTTTTAACATTCCTTGTGTTGGTATAGTGTGTGTGCGTGTGTGTGTGTGTGTGTGTGTGTAAATATATATGTATATAGTGTATTTAAGCAGGATTTATTTATGCTTCATTAAAGACGTCCTTAACTTTACCTACGAACTTAGTCAAAAAAAAAGAACTCCCATCCTTAGACATTCCCGAAGAATACAGTAACAACACTTTTACCATCTCATTCTATATAACAACACTTTCACCACCTCGTTCTATATAACAGTACTTTTACCACCTCATTCTATATAACAACACTTTTATCACCTCATTCTTTATAACAACACTTTTACTACCTCATTCTATATAAAAAACACTTTTACCACCTCATTCTATATAACAAAAAAACAAACACTAGCAGAAACTTTAAAAGTGAATACCCACTCAGATACAAAATAGCAATGATAAAAAAAACTTCCTAAAAAGAGCCCACCAGAATTCACCTTCTAGTCTACTTTTCCTTAAAGAAAACAACAATGCAAAACAGACACTAGTTAACAATGGCTTCCTTAACAATCTTATCGATCACCAAATTAGATTATTTCATTCAAAGTAAATAATAATGATAGTGAACACACAGTCAAAATAACGTAAATATTTTCTACAAAAGCCAAATGCATGTCTACAAATAAGATGAATCTTCACTTAGAAATAACGTAAAAGAAACATACTACCCACAACTTAACCGAACAAAAATATCAAATTAATTAATTACCTACTACAAAAAATTTTAAACAGCTATTCTTATCCACAAAAATAACAATACACCAGCAAAATCATAATTCTTCATTTAAGCATGTTTCATTAAAAACGACAGACAAGGTACTACGATTAAGCTTTTTATTTAATTTTTCTTTTGTTCGAAAAAGTGTTTTCTTTTCTGGACATGAAGTGTGTAGAAACTGTCCAAATGTTCTAGAATTCTGAGCACTTTCGGCTATACATTTAGCCATTATCATTTTATTTATTTATTTTATTTTTTCAATTTATTTGGGTGTGTAGTTTGTGTATATGTTTTTAGTGTTATAGATATGTTTTATTTTCTGAACATATCACATTGTGGCCGTGTTCGTAGTTGATATTATTAAGTGTTGATCAAGAGAGTGAGAGAGAGAGTGGGGTAGAGAGAAACAGACAGAGACAGAAAAATACATTAAGGAAGAAAGAAAACAGGAATTATAAGGAAATAAACGAAAGAAAGAAAGAAAGAAAGAAAGAAAGAAAGAAAGAAAGAAAGAAAGAAAGAAAATCACGGGAAGTGCGAGAAAAAATAGAAAAAGGGAGAAGAAATGTCATTAAAAAAGGAAAAACAAAACTGAAATAAGTGAGGGATTAAAAAAGAAATAACATAAAAAGAAAAAAAAGGAACGAAGAAATGAAGAAATAAGGAAAGAAATTATAGGAAGTGAAAAGAAAGAAATGCATGATGGAAGAAAAAAATGTTTTTATAGAAAGAAAGAAAGGATAAAAATTGAAAAAGAAAAGAATTCAAAAGAAATAAAGATGGAAAAATGAAAATGGACAAGAAGAAACGGATTCAAATGAAGGAAGTATGAAGTCAGAGAAAAACATATGTAAGGAATTTCTTCTCATAAATCATCGAATATATAAAGAAGCTTTTATGTTTTGCCAAAGGGGTTTTGACGTAAGAAGAACCGGAAAATACAAACACATCCGATTCCAACTTCATGTCGAGATACGAATTTGTTTGTAGCCATATTAATGTAACCACAAAATACGACACCAAATTTCAAAATAAAATAGAATGAAAAGGAAAAGAAGAAAAATTTTAAAAACTAGTTTCGAAATGAAAACTAAAAAAAAGGAAAAGAGGAAAAATTTTAAAAACTACAGTTGTGAAATCAAAGCTAAAAAAAAAATGTAAAAAAAAGGAAAAGAGGAAACATTTTTAAAAAATACAGTTGTGAAATGTAAACTAAAAAAAAATGTAAAAAAAAAGGAAAAGAAAAAAAATTTTAAAACTACATTTGCGAAACAAAAAACTAAAAAAAAAAAAAAAAGTTTATCCGGGATTTATAATCTCTAAGAAAAGGTAATATTTTTCCACCATGTTTTTAAACTTAAAATGAATATATTTTCAAGGAATTCAGCGTTTTTGCTTATTTTCTTAAAAAAAATCAACAAAAAAACAAACAAACAAAAACAACCTTTTTCTGTTGTTCTCAATTTATCTTTAGCGATTGATTTTCTCGGCTTGTTGCCAAGTTAAACTGGGAAGCATCAAAAAATAAATTGCTGAAAAAAGTTTTAAAAATACGCTGTGTGTATGTGCGTGTATTTCGAATAAATACACCTTTTGTTACTTTGTAAGTTTAGCTTTGCCAAGCACAAAGACTCTAGTGTCGAAGGGATGAGAGAATTCCCAGCTACCGTAATTGGCCCTCGAGCCAAGTTTGCAAATCTATACGTCAAAACGACACACAGACAAAGGTTCTACTACAATGAGTAAGAAAGCTTATTTTCGTCTGGCGCATTCACTCTTTCAATCTGATATAAAAATTACTATATTTAGCGGCATATAGGTCGTAACTTTTTGAGCCATCCGAAAAATAACTAAGTATTGTCCGACTCTTTGTGCGAAGTTTGTTGCATTTAGACTAATTATATCACCGAATAATCACCCACGATCATCATAACCCTGGGAGTCGCAAGGCCACCGCACGTGCTGCAGGCGTAATAGCCATGGTGTGTCTTGGGCAAGGTAGCCCAAAATCTCTCCAGGCTGGTTTGTATTAAGTCTTCCTTCAACTAGACTGGTTGCAAGATAAGGCTATTTGCACATATTTGGGGTGTTGGAGAATAAACGGATTCATACTTTTCCTAAGGGTATTTGCACATAAGAGAATGTAAAGAACTCAACTAGAGTTCGAACGCAGCTCATTTCAAACTGATATACCTTACACCATCGCACATCCACAAATGTAGCGTACCCCAGACAGCCACTTCTATCTACCCAGATTAAGAATATAATAATATTATTTCCTCTAACGTTATTAGAATTATTCATATCTATCTATAAGATAGATATGAATATACTGAGATAGATAGATAGATAGATAGATAGATAGATAGAGAGAGAGAAGAGAGAGAGAGAGAGAGAGATCATGAATACACTGAGATAGGAGAAAAAGATGAACAGACTGTGAAAGACAGATCGATCAATAGATAGAAAAGATATGGATAGACTGAGATAGACAGATATGGAGTAGACTAAGATAGATGAATAATAGATAGATGAATAGATAGATAGATATATAGATAGATAGATAGATAGATAGATAGATAGATAGATAGATAGATATAAATATGTGATAGATAGATAGATAGATAGATAGATAGATAGATATGAAGAGACTGAGATAGATATTGATATCCTCACGTGATACATTTTTGAGATTTCCATTTCATGTTACTAGTATTTTTGTAGATTTTCCGGTGCAAATATTGGCCCACTTTATCAGGCAGAGTTTTATATTCAGTGGGTACATCACTGTGCATTATTATTATTATTATTATATTATTATTATTATTATTATTATTATTATTTTACCAGAATTTATCAGAAAAGAATTATCGTAACTGGATCCCGGCGATGTTCGTCCGTATCAGCCTAGCGAAATATATGTCAGCACTCTCATATCGTTAATGATAAAATACTACATAATATTAAAGCTGCAAAGAAATATGTCCTTCATACAAAGCACATGAAGAAGACTGACTGATGAAGAACTGGATATGTTTACATGTGGTGATTCCGTTAAAGAAGTCTACAATCTTACTTTTTATATACAGTAAGGTTTTCTACAATAGCTAAAGTGCATTTGCAATATTTTGTAATGTACTGATAACATTCTACAAACATTATGGGCTTAAACGCATTAAATCTCTTTTTCTTGGGTAGGTCGTATTTTATGCCGTCACGTTGCCGTAATATTTTCCAAGTTCAGAAGATAGATAGATAAATGATAGAGAGATATGAATAGACTGAGATAAATAGATATAAATAGTTTGAGACTGAGATAAGATGAGTAGACTAAGATAGATATGAGTGGATAGATAGATAATGATTAGACTGAGATTGATATTTGAAGATATGGGTAAACTGAAAAGATAGATCTATAGATAGATAAATGATGAAAAAAAGATGAATAGACTGATATATATATATATATATATATATATATATATATATATATATATATATATATATATATATGATATAGAATAGATGAATAGATAGATGAATATGAATAAACTGAGATATATATATATATATAATATATAGATAGATAGATAGATAGATAGATAGATAGATGAATGGAATGATAGGAGAGAATGGAGAGAATAGGGTAGATAGATATGAACAGAGTTAGTCACAAAGATAAATGAACAAAGCAAAGTACATAGATATGAACAGAAAAGATAGATAGATAGATAGATAGATAGATAGATATATAGATAGATAGATAGATAGATAGATAGATAAGAACAGACAATACTAGATCGGTTAGATATATCAAAGTAGATGAAGATATCTTCTATATAGATAAGAAATAGACATTTGATGGGATAGATAAAAGCTCTAGAGATAAGGAGTGATAATACGTTGTGATCTTTTGTATTTGGCTCCTGAACACAAATCAATAAAAGAAAAATAAATGGCCAAACATCAGGCATGAAAAGTCGAGACAAGTGTGAAATGCCAAACAATATGTCTATTCAAAGTCATGTTGTCTTTGACCTTTTTTGTCTTCTAAACAAAAAAATCCACCGAAATGCGCTCCTTGAAATAACCGTATGTTTTGCGTCTTAACAATCAAACAGTTATTAAGTTCACATAAAAAATAGTGGATAGGTGCTGGGGATGGTGTAAGGCATGCACAAATGATTGGATCGATGTATTTAACTTTACAAAAAGAAAAGAAAAGAAAAACAAAAACCTTACAAGCATTCGCCTTTTCTCAACCTGCTTGCTTATCTGCACGTGGAAATAGTTATCGTTTGTTACTGAGTTGATTTGTTTGTCTTTTGTGGGTTATTTTAAGGGGTATACGTCGAGAGTACTATTATCTGTTTTATCTAATCAATGTTTAAGTCTGTCTATCTGTCTTCATCTCACTCACTTTCTCACTCTCTCTCTCTCTTCCTCATTTGATCTATCTATTATCAGACAGTTCACATGTATTTCAATATGTTTCATCTAAGTCAATTTCATTATCTATCTATCTATCTATCCATATCCATCTATCTATCTATCTCATTCTGTTTATATATATATATATATATATATATATATATATATATATATATATATATATTCCTATATGTCTACTCTTATTCTCTCCAAACTATTTTCAGTCAGTTCATATGTATTTTAAATTGTCTTATCTGTCTCCAGTGATTTTATATCATTCTATCTATCTATCTATCATCTATCTATCTATCTATCTATCATATCTATCATTTCTGTTGTATATATATGTCTATCACAAATCTCTTTTCTCTCTCTCTCTATATATATCTATATATCTATTCATCTATTTCTGTCAGTTATATTTATCTATCTATCTTATCAATCTATATATATATATATATCTATATATATATATATATATATATCATACATATATATATATAATATAATTCTTATATATATATATTTATGCAATGTATATATTTTGTAGGTTTTGTCACTAATATTATCAATATATATATATATATATATTTTCCAATTTCGTATTTAAAGAAGTCTGATCCTAGAAATTGTTCGTATCGTTATATATGTCTGATGTCATTTTTATCTATCTTTTATACATTTTCATGGTGGGATTCTATTTTCTATTGATTTGTTTATATTGTGTTTATTATATCCCCAATTTGAGTTTTTGTTTATAAATTTAGACCACATATAATATTGGCAGTATATATATATTTTAAGTAATTTTGCGACCCTTTATTGAATGCTTCTACTCTTCAAAAGATTTTTTTTGCATTCTAGTTTAAAATGAAATTCGGATTACCAACACACAAAAAAGAGAATGTCTCATATCGAGAATATTTCACATTGAACATGAAGAAAATTTATTATTTTTTAATAATATGTAGAAATTCACTTTTACCTTTGACGGTTTGATTTTATAAAGCAGCTGCACGTTAATAAATTAAACCTAAAAAAAGTTCAATATGCATTTTTTTAAATAAATCCACATTAATAACCAAAAACGTTTTTAAGCTGGTCATTAATTTTTTTTTAATATACATAAAATTTTCTCTTTTTGGAACCACTACAACATATTTCTTTTATATTTATATATATATATTTTTTTACATACGATTATTTGCATAGATTATCAGACTGTTCGTATGTATCCCAAACTTATCTTCGCATCAGTCTCAATATTTTTATATCTATGCAAACATTAGTAATATTTGTATGTATCTATCTATCTATCTATCTATCTATCTTTTCTTCTAACTAAGAATCTTATATTTATATCTATCTCAGTTTTTCAATTATCAATGTGCTGATATTGTCTATTTCTGTTACTTTATCTTAAATATTCATGTCAATGTCAGTTTATCAATTTATTTCATGAACAGTAAATCTCGGAAATATGTTGTGTGAAAATGATTATTCAACAAAACTGGTCATGCCTCCATGGATATAAATTTAATATAATTTTGGGAAATTCAAAATTAGAATTTTATCATTTATATATATATAAATTGTTTCTCCGCATTAATACACACAATTTTCACACACACAAACACACACACACACACACACAAACACACACAATATGTCACAATACTGAGCACCATTGAACACACGCACAAAGTGAAAAAATAAAAATACACATAAAATTTCGTCCTTCAGAATTTCAATCTGACTAAATTGGTTACAACGACTTGAAGATACGCATGCTCAAAGAATAGAGGTTGGGATGCATGAAAATTTATAAGTTTATTTTATCTGTTTAATATATCAGCTTTATATTTTGATTATTTTTTTTTTTTTCAATCACTTTTATTAGTAGATATGATGGCTCTATGATTCTTGCCCTTCTGCCAGGAATAATGAATTGTAAGAGCCCGGTGCAAATTTACCGTGAATGGCCTTGCGATCAAGGTTTTAATCAAGTTTAATTTGTCGTAATGAATTGATTTCTCCCAATCTAAATGAAATCAGCTTTCCAATAATAATCAAAATTTTTTGTCCAATTCCCTCATAATTGTTCGTACGTGAAAGTCACAATAGTCTCTGACAAATTTAGCCTGATGAGGCCTTAAAGAACAAAAACGCATGAAAAAAAAATGTAAATATTCTCAGGTGGAATATATCTGTAAAAAAATCTTTTGCGAGTATACTAAATGATGTAATCTAAGGTTTACAAATTTCAGATAACCTGATGAATATTTATAAGCTTTTTTTTATTTAAAATTTTTTCAAAGATGCTAAATGACGTTTTATCTTTTTTTTGGTTTAAATGCCTAACAATTTCAGGTCATGTTGAATATTTATTTTATAAAAATTTAAATTTAAATTTGGAATATTTATGAGAGTTCTTAATTTTTTAAATTTGAAATGTACTCAAATATTTTTAATGTAAAATAAAATCATCACATTTGCCGTGGTAATTCCATAAGATTGGGCGCAGGACGGTTAACTAAAAACTAAAACTAAGTCTAGTTTTTAACCGGTTTTCATTCATTTTATATATATATATATATATATATATATATATATATATATAGGTTTTTAATTGTGCTATATTTACTGGGATAAAGTGTTCAATATCAGGGATGAGCGTATGTCCTATAAATATAAAAAGTAAACATTAAAGTCAACACTCATAAGACAGGCTGTTTTCATGCTCCCAATGCGCCTACTACCTGACTACTTGCGTCTACTAATAAGACTACTACTACTACTTCGATTAATAATAATTATATATATATATATATATATATATATATATATATATATTATATATATATAGAAGTAGTGGTGGTCTTATATTTTATATCATAAAAACAATTTATACAAAAATTAAATAGCAATACAAATGTGATTAATATCACAAATCACTTTGCTAACAAGACTTAATGAGACATTAACTTACTATCAATTCACTTGAATATTTAGAATCATATCAATGCCCTAAAACATATTCAACTCTCAATAAATAATGCAATAATTTTTTAATGAAATTTTCAAACCATAAATTGAAAACAAACTTTTTCTTAAAAAAAATGTTTATTTACAGAACTTTTTTTTTCGGTTTATTTACTATCCACCAAACGGTGTATTTTATATTCGGTTTTTATATGTTCGATCCTGGGGAAATGGTTGTGGAATTCGGAAACTGCAAATAAAAGGCATTTTCCTAATAAGTTACCAACATTTTCTTTTTTATATCTACGTTAAGTCAAACTCTAAATCTTAAACTCTATCTATCTATCTATCTGACGTATCTAAAATATCTATATCTATATATATATAAATAAATATATATATATATATATATATATATACAACACACACACACAGATATATATATATTTACGGTTTTTTGTGTAAACAAATGACGAGGTTTGCAAAATTTTTTTACTGCGTAACAATTTTCGGGGAGTTGCTTTTTACAAATTTGTTTTCTCATGTAAAAATAATCAGCTTGAAGGTTTTTTTTTTTTTTTCAGTGTGTGTATGTGTGTGTGTGTGTGTGTGTGTGTAATAATCCCTGTTGTTGAAGTTTGTAAAAAACGTTACTCAATCTTCAAGCTATATTTGTTTTATATAAAAGGGCTAAAAGAACTTTTGTTAAATAAAATTGTGAGAGACAGACAAGAGTTACATTTGGGACATTATAAATGACTTCCAATATTTTTTAATGAATTTAAACTATGTATTTTTAAAAATTAATTTTCTGAAAAAATAAGACCGAAAATACCATCATTTAAACTTTGATGAAAATTTAATTTCCGAAATTATTTATTTTTTCACAAAGTTAAATAAATAATTGGTTAACAAATAAAAATAAAATGAATTTCACTTTTAAACATTGAATAAAAAAAAATATTTTCCATAACATAAATAAATTATTTTTATTTATATTATAGTTTCAAATTGGTGACTGACCTTCCAAGCCCGGCAAATCAATTCAAGATATTTTGTTTGAAATCTGTTTTCGTAAAGTAAAGTAAAAAAAAGAAGCGATATTAAGTTTTGTTTTTAAAATCTGCAATAATGAATGAATAATAAAAATTTAATTAATTACATACAAAACATAAGGAAATAAATTCAAGGGAATAGAAAATTTAAAAACACATATAGCGTTTCAAAATTATCAGTAAAAAAAAAAAAAACGAAATATTAAAAAAAAAAGTTTTTCAGATTTTGTTCTGAGAATTTTGAAAAAGGATAAAGCTCAAAATGGATTCTAAGATTAATTAATTATCGTATTTTAATTTTAAAACATCTTCACAAATACAAATCATACGATGATATCTTTTTTATAAAAAGGTGACTTGGATGATATTGAGTCTGTATATATATATATATATATTTTGTCGTTATTTATTCTATGTTGCAGTTCAGAGCATTTCTTGTGGAATTTAATAGCTTGAGAAAAAAATAAAAAAAAATATCTGATGATACGTTGCTCTTACATTTTCCGTTTGACGTGAAATAAGCAAACTCTGAAAATACAAATTGAATCTACAGACTGTCACGGATTAGTCAGACCTTCCAAAGTTTAAACAAATAATATTATGTTTTGGAAACTTTTGCAGTAAACATAATTTTGGTTATAAATATTTAAAAAATTATAAAATAAATTCCTCGTCTGTATATTTAACAAGAGTGTTTATAAATTGTACACCGTTCAAATATTAATATTAACAATGAACTATTTTAACTTACAGAATTGTACTTGGATTAAACATAAATATTATATATATATTTATATATATATATACTTATAATACATATATTATTGCCGTTAATTTTGACGGCATGTGTGTGTATATATAATCGTATATCATATATATATATACAGTGTATCACAAAAGTGAGTACACTCCTCAGATGTCTTCAAATATTTAAGTATATCTCTTCATGGGACAACACTGACAAAATGACACTTTGACACAATGAAAAGTAGTCTGTCTGCAGCATATATAACAGAGTTAATTTCTTTTTTCCCTCAAAATAACTCAAAATATAGCCATTAAAAAGCTAAATCCCTGGCAACAAAAGTGAGTACACCCCTTAGGAAACACCCCTAAAAATATTAACCCCTACAAACTATGTCAAATGTCTAAATTTTGTAAGGCTTTTCATTTTTATCCAAAATGTCATGTGACTCTTTGTAACTATGCCCATGTGCATGGAGGGACCAGAGCTTCAAATTTGTCACTGCATGCTCTTCCACTCCTCTCTGACGACGTCACTGAAAGTTCCAACATGTCACCCATATTTGAAGAACTCTCTGCATCTCCAAAAACGTATTGTTTGAGGATGGCCCCAAAGATGACCAAGGCTTCAAGAAGATTGCCAACACCCTGAAACTGTCCATCACAGTGGCTAAGATCATCAGCCTTTTAAAAGTAAAAGCAGGGTTGTCTTGGATGTGTGTTTGGGTAGGTTGTCCAAAGCTGAACACACGTGCTGAGCTGTCACCCAAATGTTTCTGGAAAGATCATCATGGAGTGCTGTTAGTATTTGCAGAGATTAATGTTGGATTCAGCCTGTTTCCCTCAATGAAATGTAACTCTCAAATTGGTGCATGCTCATGTCCACTCCAGGACATTCCCACCACCATGCAATGTCTGTAAGCAAGACACAAACAGTTTGCTTTGACTCCTCACCTGGTCGCCCATAGATTACATGCATAATGCCATGGTCTGACCAAACAAATTTAATTTGGTTCATTCAGATGGCTTTAAGACATGTGTTCCAGTTACCTATGGGCTTTGTTGATATGTCTTCAGCAAACTGTTTGCCTTTCAGTCAATCCTTCAGGTGG
Organism: Acanthosepion pharaonis; assembly: GCA_903632075.3. Taxonomy (NCBI): domain Eukaryota; kingdom Metazoa; phylum Mollusca; class Cephalopoda; order Sepiida; family Sepiidae; genus Acanthosepion; species Acanthosepion pharaonis. The sequence continues at coordinate 1,656,821 of CAHIKZ030000238.1, read as the reverse complement.
TGGGAATGTCATGGTCTGAGGCTGCCTGAGTGCTGCAGGTATTGAGAGTTACATTTCATTGATGGTCTGAACTCCAACATGTACTGTTTAATCTCTGCAGCAATGCTGACAGCCTCCCTCCTGAAACTGGGTTCAAAGAAAGTGTTCCATGTGACGCTCAGCACGTGCACTCAGCTTCCAAGACAACCACTGCTTTTCTGAAGACCCTGAGGGTTAAAATGGGATGATTTTACCACTGTGCTCCAGCTCAGTTTCAATCTTCTTTGGGCCATCCTCCATCTTTATGTGGAGGTGCAATAGAGTTTTAAATCCTCCGCCAGTTCTTTGCCATGTGTCGTCATTGAGGAGTGACCGAAAAAGAGTATTCCAGCTGCACTAAATTTGAATAGCTCTGTTACCCATGAACACATGGGCATATGCTAATGAGACAAATGACATTTTTGGATAATGATGAAAAGCACACAAAATTTAGACATTTGACATGTTGTTTCTTAATGTACTCACTTTTAGGGGTGTAGTTTCTTAGGGTGTACTCACGTTTGTTGCCAGGGATTTAGCTTTTAATGGCTATATTTTGAGTTATTTTGAAGGAAAATAAATTAACTCTGTTATATATGCTGCAGACAGGATACTTTTCATTGTGTCAAAGTGTCACTTTGTCAGTGTTGTCCTATGAAGAGATATACTTAAATATTTGAAGAAATGTGAGGGGTGTACTCACTTTTGTGATACACTGTATATATATATTTATTTTTTGTGTGTAATCTCGAATTTATGAACCTTAAAACAAATATAAATATATCATATATATATATATAAATATCTGTCTATATATCCAAGATGAGGTATTATAATTGCTTGCATTATTTACATTATACGGACTGTTAACCTCAACCAAATTCAGACATGGCCCAGTGGATAAAATATAAACGTTACTTAGCTCCAGTGACTAGACCTATACCAAGCCACAGAAGTCGGGAACCAAAAGTCTTGGTGAGTTGAGTTAAAGGGAAATAACTGAGACACTTGGAAGAGGCATGACATGTGGAACTAGAACAATCTATCCCCGGTCGACGAAATTAAGGTTTCGGTTCGAAATTCCAATCACCTGAAGAAAGCCGGAGTGTACACCAGCCGAAACGTTGTGGATATGGCAATGAAGATGAGGATAACAGTCCAAATAATGTAAGTAATTAGAAAATAACCAATTCCAAATTACAAAACAATGAAAGTCGGTTTATCATTTTTGGACAGAAATCGATGATTACTTCTGAGAAAAATCCAAACGGAAAGAAAAAAAAATAACAAGGTTATACCTTTTTAATTAATTAAGTTTTAGCTTTAAATATCGGCCGTCAAAATTCACACAGTAGAATGTACGTTTTCATCTACCTTATATAATTTAAGTTCAGTTAGTTTTACATGCTTCTAAATGAAAAGTTCTTTTATCTAAGTATTTAGATTGTTTGGGGTGTTAAAATAAAATGTAAAAATATTATATTAATTTAAATACAATTCAAACACAAAAAGCTGATGTTTTTTCATCAACGCTAAAAATACATAATAACTACGCCGTCAAAAGAAACCTAAACACTGTCTTTTGACCGACACAACAGGAAATTTTTTCACTTGTCCAACACAAAGCAAAACGTCTGTGTCGAAGTAGTGAATATATTTGTTCATGTTAAGTCTCGAAAAAACACTATGTAAAATTCTCTATTTTTTAGCCATAATGTTACACGCGTCAGCAGTCTACAGATAAAGAGACCTTGAGCTATACTTCATATGCTCAACACTTTCATTTATTTTATGAAAGTTGTTAATCTCCAAAGACATTAAAGGTAGCCCAGAAAGTTCAGGTATCTCACTGGTCATCATATCGACAGTTTTTGAATAGAAGGATTGCGTTTTGTGCGCAAAGATATTGGAATGTCCCTTGTTGTTACTGAAGAGGCAGTGTTCATTGATATTTCTTAATATAAAAAAAGGAAAAAAAATTACATTAGAAATTCAATTTTAATTTCAACTTGAGACAATAATAATAATGATATTTATTATATACATTATATGTAAAAGAAAGATATTTCGCGAATAAAATCTTTATTTAACCTCCTAATTCCACATAATATAAATTCGCATACAATCTCCGTGGTTTGTTTATGTTTTGAGCATACTTTAAAATACTTATCTTAAGGCTTTCTTCATATAAATTTGGGTCTTATGGGATACTAGGACTCCATAACTATGAAATATGTCGAATATGTGACCGTAGCATTTTTAGAAAACGTTTTTTCGAAGTTGGCTCGATTTACTATGAATTTCTGTTACAAACAGAGCTCACCCATAAAATCTTGAAGTACCCAAAAGATAGAAATATTTCTTCTACATATAAATGTATTTATTAGATATTATTATTATTATTATTATTATTATTATTAATATCTTAGTTTGGCATTAAAATTTGAATTAAAAGTTCCTTGAATTTTCAATGTTAAATGTGTTTCATTTTATATATGAAAATGTTATTCATGAGACTGAAATTTTGTCCACTTTTAAAAGATGGGTTTTTGTCCGCTGGTTTTTGTCCGCTGGGGTCTTGTCTGCATGGATTCAAGATTATTATACGGCGTGTAACAGCAAAATTGTCCAAATCGTGTAACAGCATAAATTGGACGCCCCGCAAAATGTTTATTATCTAAACAAACGCTAAACAAATTGAGTTTCTTTTTTCTAGGTTTTCAGATAGTACGTTTAGCCATCTTGATACCATTTATCGTAAGAATCACTGAAAAAAAAACATTTGAATTATTCAGCTACAGAGAGAACAGGTTAAAATAGTTTTGTGTCAGCTCCATTGTTTTTTTCAAATGAGCAATGGTGAGAGGAAAAAGATCATTCATGCTTTCAGTAACGGTACCAACATTCATACTCTGGGTTCCATCTTCAAATTCCATTCAAGAACCATCAAGAGAACGGTGAATAGGTTTAAAAATGATGGAACAGTAGAGAGGAAATCTGGATCAGATGTTCACAACAGCAAGAGGAATCATCATTTCAAAAGAGATGAATTAGAAAAGATCCAAGTCAATCCATAAGACGTTTAGAACGTTAGAAAAAAAATTCAGCTATAAGAGTTCAAAGAGCAGTGAAAAAGGAAATGAAATCGTACGTGAAATGTGTGAGGCACCTTGTTATTCCAGGCCACAAAGATATATATATATATATATATATATGAAGAAATTTTGAAAAAACAAACAAAAATCCTTAAATGTAGTTAAAATGAAAGAAATGTCGATGTCTGACGTTTCGGTTTAATAAACCTTTTTCAAGACAATATTCATCAAAATACAATTCAGTTCAATATGACAAATACGATGGACATAAAAATACAAGTCTTATTCAAAACAGATAACTGAAATTTAAAAAAAAAAAAAAAAAAAAAAATCATATTGAACTGAATTGTATTTTGATGAACAATTTTGCAGTTACACTCTGTATATCTGATTGGCTCATAAATAATTTCCGTTAGTTCTTCAACATTATTCTTTAAAAAATAAAGTACAATCGTAATGTTTTTAATGACGTTCCTGGGCAGCTCTTCCATAGCTTTTGAGCAGAATTCTCTAAGTTTTCATGTGAACTCTAGTTTTTCTAGAGAAGATTTTCTCTATCAAAGCATTTTGCAGCGATCGAAAAAAAAGTATAATTCTGTTGTTGTAAAGTCAGTTGAGTGTCGTGACTGGGGTAGAAGAGGACGAGCTAGTTTAAAAACAAAAAGGGTTTCAGAAAAATAGATTTTATTTTTTTTTTTAAGTCCAGTAAATGTTATCGCTCTTTCCAGTACTGTTGAGTTTCTTCCTAAAGTTTTATTTGAAGCTTTGCTGAACGTAAACATCTTGATTATGTCATTACTTTTTCTTTGAGTTACATTTGCTAAACATTTTACCTATTGCTGCTGTTGGAAGTTCTCAAATGATGTGGATTCTGATACTTGGTACAGTTGTTTATTTTTTTATTCTGTATCGCCAATCCACAAGGTTCGAAGAGGTATGCTCTTCGCCATGATACACAGTGGCAGCCATTGCTAAAGCTCCCGCACCACGTCTCGCCCTTCATTTACACAGGTAGGCTTACTGCCTTCCCCGGTCTCTTTATCTATCAATATACCCTGTTAGGTTTAAGCCCTTCATTCTCCTTATGTCCCCAAATACTTTTGGCTACCTCTTCCTTGTTCTGAATAGGAGTGTGTTTTTTTTTTGTTTTGCCATTTTCTTTAAGGCATTTACATTTTTTTACTCAGTCCATTGACTTCTCAGTATTC
>CAHIKZ030000238.1:1610000-1650000 GCA_903632075.3 Acanthosepion pharaonis | reverse complement strand
AGCAGAGAATACATTTTTTTAAATATCATTTTGCCCCGAGTGAGGTAATAAAGTCACTACGCAGTTATTGAAAATGAGGACAACAGAGTAGAGGAAAAGACAATAAAATAAAAGTATTCAAGTGGAAAGATGACGCTAGATGTTGCATTTAAATTTTTGAAATTGTACTTGGTAAAAACAGCTAGAAGATGTATGAGTGTTCCACAGGTGAGAATTGCGAGGGAAGAAACTATCTGAATAGAACATACGGTTACATTTAACAGTTTCAACATTAAAATGGTGAAAACTAGCTGCCAATCTAGTACTAACTTTTCATTAAGGAAGTCGACGTTACCAAAGTGGAAAGCTCATGAGAAGATTGACATGAAAATATTTATAGAAAAAGGAGAAAGTAGCAACGTTAAGGCGAGATTTAAATCGAGATGCCAGATCAAGTCCGATAGTATTGCAAATTCTTTTTTGTATTTTATCAAGAATCTATAGATACATGACAGCAGCGCTAGACGAGATGTGGTAACTATATTCAATGCACGGACAAGGGTAGACATATAATTACAGTTTAAAGGTACAATTTTCTTATACATTTCTTTCAATGCTAAGTAATTGCAAAAGAAAGTTGCACTTTTAAGCCGCATTTTCCGGTACAAAAGCAAATCTTAATCTTATCATATCAACAACCAGAAACAGAGATCATCAGGAAACGTGCAAAAGACAGTGAAAGGATTATATTTTTCCGTATAGGAATTGTGGTTCTATTTAGAAAAATAAAATAGTGTGAAGCGTTTTCAATTGTTTTGAAGGGTTTTGTGTGGTAACGTATCAAAGTCGTCTTTTTTCTCGTGTTATTTTAAAAAAGAAGTCGTATTTCATGTTGCCAAATAATTTTCCTGTTAAACTTCATGCTCAATGTCAGTGCAGCAGGAACGTAATGTAAGCGTTTCCTACGCGAGCATCTCATACACCAGCCAGTCAAATATTTAATCCTCTAAACAAAATTATTCTTTTCAAATCAGGTCGAAATATTCACCTTCTTTTTCTACTAAAAGTATTGGATGCAATGGGTAAATTGTAGCCATTTTATATTTTTTTAATTTTGCGCATGCGCACTGTTTGTTCTTGATTTTGCCAACAGCATAGTATAGTAGGAACAATTGAGCATCGTCTGTGAGAAAAAGGTGCATCATCACTCCGCCAGAAATTTGGAAACAGCCTGCTGTACTGCTTGGCATTCGCACCGGAAGCTCCACCATGCACATTTCAGAGAGATTGGAAATCAATCTGAGGACAGTGCAGAGGATTCAGAAATAGTTGGTTAAGTCTAATGCTGATAATGAAGTACTGCCTCCATTTATCTTTCAACACGGAGGCCTACATCAAGTGCCTTGAGGAGGTAGTGCTTCCCTGAGTCAAGAGGGTGGCTGTTGTAAGGCCCTATGACTGGCAATAGGGCTCTGCACCATGCAAACATAAGCAGAAGAATCCAGTCATGGTTGTCAGACAATTTCTGTGACCACATTAACCCAATACATCTGGCCACCTAACTCCCTAGACTGCAACCCCCCTTGATTATTATGTGTTGGGCGCTGTTGAGTGAGAGACCAACAAAACTTCTTGTAACACCAAAGATGAACTGAAGGGAAAGATTATGGCAGTATTCACCAACTTAAACAAGAAGATCGTCCGGAAGAGATGTAGGATATTCCGAAGTCGTCTGGAGGCTGTGGTTGAAGCCAATAGCGATTTTATTGAATAAATTTACTCTTTAAGATGTTTTTGTGTAATTTTGGTAAATATGTCTGTTAAAATGAGATGATAATGTTATTTTAATTTTTTGCGTAATTTAGACGACAATTTATCTATCGCACGTTATACATAAACGTATTCGCAACATTTACCTTAATTGAAACTTTATAAACATTGGTAGGATTATGCTTCCGGTTCGTTCTAATGTCTACTTTAACTCCATACTTCTAAAATCTCCATTTAAAATTTATTTAGCATTGAATTACTATTTCTTTTCTCAACAGAAGTAGATATCATTTGATTCATAATTCTTTCCGTTTTTTTTTTAACAGGAATAGTGGTTTAACTCTTGTTTCCTGTTTAGGGTTATGTTTCCGGTTCCTTCAAAAGACATTTATTATTTTTAATGAAATCGATATTAAAGTAATAAATAATTATTTAAAGTTGACTGAACGATTGAAATGATACAGCTTGTAGTGTCTGTTTATATTTCTGAGATGAGGTAGTATGTACATTATTTACATTATTCGGACTATTGTACTCATCTTTGTCCCCATATTTATCACAACGTTCCGGCCTTCTTCAGGTTGTTGGAATGTCGAACTGAACCCTTTATTTCGCTCACAGGGTAGACTGTTCTAGTTCCACGTGCCATGTTTTTAATGGATGTCAGTTATCAGTTATCTCCTGCTAATTTCCCTCTGAAAGTTCTCCACTGCCTTAGCCGGGTATTGAACTCACAGTCTTTGGGTCCTGTCACTGGATCTAACCAACGCCTTTATCCACTTGAGGACATCTAGGTATGAATTTCTCGGTATTATAAACCTAATGTTTTCAGCAACCATTTTTACCAGTGCTCATATTGCAATTTTTCTGTTATCATGCATGTTTTTTTTCTGCCTGCTTTATGTGAAGGGGTTATCAAGGAGTTTCAATTCGACATTCTAACCACCTGAAGAAGGCCGAAGCGTACAACGGCCGAAACGTTGTGATAAATGTGGTGACAAAGATGAGGGCATTAGTCCGAATAATGTAAATAAATGTATAGCTTGTAGTATTTGACACGCGAGCAAAAATCGCCGAGCTCTCGACTATTATGGTTATTTTCTAAGCATAGCTTAGATGTGGCACAAGGCGGAAAGTATGAGGCACCTTGTGAGGATCGAGACAACCTTGCTAACCATCACACCACGCCGAGGGCCCCTTGTTCTCCTCTATTATGTGACCAAAACAGCAGGGAATAAAAGTCATAACACACCAGTATGCCAGCTCGACAATACTCCACAGCGATATATATTGATTTATTTTTGGTTGTTTTAGTATTTAAAATTCGAGAAAAAATTTGGCGTCATTTGGTGTTCTTTGATAAAAATAGCTGAAGTTAGATATATCGAATTTAAAGGGGCAAAGGTCACAACCCTGAAAATAGATATGCTTTGGAACAGAGTTAGACTATGCGAAACTAAATTTTGTATTTCGTAATTTTGCAACATTTAATGGTAAATTAGTTGTGACTTTCAAATAAAGTTCAGTTCAATACATCTAACCAATATGGCAACCTTATTTTAGAAAAGGATTGGGTCATCGCGAAAGAAAAGGAAAGAGAGAGAGAGAGAGAGAGAGAGAAAGCAGAGCCAATGAAATTACAGAAGTTGTCAGTAGCTGAAATGTTATGTTAAACGCAAAGTCGGTCAGTAATTATCGTGATAAAACGATATCTTTAATTTACATGATAATCCGAATAATAAAATTTATGACACGATAGAACCCCCTACATTAACACCAGCTGTGACCCATATTCGTATCCCATCCCACTAGACACTTATTACGGTTTTAAAGTTATAGATATATTGGAACGACAGCTCATGGAAACTGACCCAGAATTTTTTTTGGGGAAAAAAAAGCACTAAATATTTTCGGACTGTCAAATGTTTTCTTGATTGGTGCAAGGGACGAGTGCCAGAATATGTCCGTCTTTGGAAAACGCACTGAAATATACAGAATTCTTTGCCATAAGAAACAAATTTCTTCTCCGCGCCATTTTGCTTAGAAAAATAAGACCCAGAGCCTGATTCTCAATTAGTACCACGCATTGCACATTGCCTTTAATAATATAATCTTAATAGTATTATGGGCGATTAATAAGTTATGATAGTTATCTACTGATTTCTTACTTGTCTATAAAATACCGCAGTTCCCGGGTTAATGTACCGCCAGTGGTTTCCTGTTGTCTTCGGTTTGGTTTGGTTTGTTTTACGGCAAATCAACCTAAAGGCTCCACAGCGATAAATATTGCTTTTACTTTTTGGTTGTTTTAGTATTTAAAAGTCGAGAAGAAATTTGGTTTCATTTAGTGTCTTATTAGATTGAAATAACTGAAGTTAGATATATCGAATTTGGTTTGGTTTGTTGTATGGCATATCAGCTTCAATGGGTTATTTAATGCCTAAAAGACTTTTATTGCTGGTAATTTTTTTCTTCCCAAAATGTATTGCTCGTAATATTTTTCCTCAAATATTTATTGCTGCTAATAATTTTTCTTTAAAAATCTATTCCTCGTAATTATTTTACAAAAAACGTATTGCTGGTATTAAAACCTATTTTTACAATTTCATAGTGTTTTGACCTGTGTTTGGGGGTTACATATTTGCCCATAGATGGGACCTTACCAAGTGCTACCACCCTGGGTCTGGGTGAATCTGGGAACACCAGCAATTAAGAGGTGGTTCCACGCTCCTCAAAACCACCTGATCAGAGACCTTGTTGTTGGACGGTGTTTATCGTCTTACACACGGACGTGGATGTAGTTTATAGTTTTAACCCCGACGGCCCGTTGTCTTCTCTTTACTTCTGAGTTCAAATTTGTTCTCTTTCTAGACAAGCCTCGACTCAAAGCTAGAGATTATAGTCTATCCTGCTATTTAACACATAGCCGAGGATAGAAGAAAAAGAATTACGAGAAGTGAACGTAACAGATTTGGACGGATATTGAACCCGGAAAGCCGGTTCCATTTTCTACGCCGATAATTGTTGCACCAACCACGAAATATCGGTATCTCTTGGTAAATTAGGCATAAGGTCACATCACGTTGATATACTGATTCCGGTACGATCACCGAAGTTAAGCAACGTCGAAACTAGATGGGTGACAGTTTTGGAACGCCAGGTGCTGTATACTTGGATGTACGAGTGGTGTAATGGGTAACGGCATGGAATCGCTAATCGGAGTTCCAATTCCGGTTGGGTTCGTTATATTCACTTACACACAAATACTGTTGGGAAAAGGTATCAATCTAGCTAATTAGGTTAATTAGTAAGACCCATATCACTAAAACCATTAAAACCACAAAAAAAGCACGAATAATATTCAAGTTTCGGCATTAAATAACGCATAGAAATTGATATACACTATTTACGTTATTAGGACTATTGTCCTCATCTTTGTCACCATATTTATTACAACGTTTCGGCCGTTGTACGATCCGGCCTTCTTCAGGTGGTTGGAAGTCGAACTGAACTCTTTATTTCGCTCACTGGGGTAGACTGTTCCACGTGACATGTCTAATGCATGTCAGTTATCAGTTATCTCCTGTTAATTCCCCTCTGAAAGCTCTCCACTGCCTTAACCGTGTATTGAACTCACACTCTTAGGACACATGGCTCAGTGGATAAAGGCATTGGTTAGATCCAGCGACAGAACCCAAATCGGATTAGTTGGAAAAGATTCCAGTAGACTAATTGAAGGGATTCCTGAGAACCTTTTCTTAAAGAAATACAAAAAAGTTGTTTTCACGAGTACAGCCCACATGTTACGAAGGGCTTTATCTATGTAAAATACGTGTTTTTAATTGTTCAGTGGAAATGTCATTTCTAACCTTAGGTCTCTGGGCGGAACCCGGTAAGAAATGCGTACACACCAGAAATCAAAGGAAATATAATAATAATAATAATAATATTAACAATTATTGTATAATATTAGGCCATTAAATGAAATAGAAGGCTGAGAAAAATGCTAAAGATCGTAATTTTCGGACACGCCTGTGATCCTTGGCAGCGAAAAGAAAATTCGATACGAGAACAGTGGAATAAAATCTTCGAATCGAATTCTAGAATTCATGGTGTCAATTTGGAAAGTAGGTGAATGGCGTTTTCTTTTCAGACTAAGCGACCTTCTTTTCGTGCATTTCGTTCATATACGTCCAGGATAAAAAAAACCCAAAAAAAAAAAACCTTTTCATCACTCTATGTTCCATATATGCGGGTCAGTTGAGATAAGATAAATTTCGGATGCCTGAAATAAGTTCACATACACCACATAAAATACACAATACACATAAACATATGTTCGTGTGCATTTCGTACGCGTGTATGTATACGTGCATGTGTAAACGTTTACGTCTGATTTAAGAATTCAATATATATATATATATATATATATATATATATATATATATATATATATGTTGCTTATCAAGAAATACCAACATACCAACGAGTTCCGTATTTTAATTTCCGTATATACATATACGTCTTTTATTGATATTAGAAAGGCTATCTTACATTCTTACAGATAAATGCATATGCAAAGGAAGGTAACCGTCTGTTTAATACGTTTACGTTCTCACATCACTATGGTCGATTTGTCAGTGGGGTGGGTCGAAGGATATTGACCAGGAAAAACGATTCCAGCACAGGGCAAACTTGCGACGTGAATGAAAAGTATACCACCGATTGATCTAAGTCTGGCGTGTGAATTTGGGCAGACAAACTGTTTGGGAAGCGTTGATGGTTTTTTTTTCAAGCACGAATTCACAAGTCATCGTGACCGAGGGTTTGAAAGTACTGGCCTAGTTCCATTAATGATTACGCCAAATTATGTGATCTCTCCCAGAAACTCTAATTTAGGTCCGTTCAGCATAGTTGCAGTATAGGCCACAGGTTAGCTCTGTGGTTGTTGTCGAAGCATAAATGTGACTGAGGAGACGTCTGAAACAGGGACTTGCTAGATCCCCAGACTAACAGATGGCTACAACAGAAGAGAGGTGAAGGAAGTCGCGGAAAGATATATCTGAAATAAAATAGGTGTGCTTTATCAAAAAATGATTTATCTTTACAAAGAGCTATAGAACAGGTACTCTGGATTTATTGAACCACACACACACACACACACACACACACACACACACACACACACATATATATATATATATATATATTAAATTCATTTTTCGTTTCACCTTTGAAAGTGAAGTCTGAAGATCCAGAAAAAAATGTCTGGTGAAATAAATTATAACTAATGGAACCTTAAAGTGGTCTGTTTTTTCTTTAAATTAATACACACACACACACACACACACACACACACACACACACACACACACACATATATATATATATATATATATATATATATATAAGATGGACTCTCCCGTCGTTTTCGACGTATGATTGTCTTTCATTTCAGTTTTTAATCCTGTACCTGCCCCCGTCGCTTTAATTCTTATTCCTCAAGTTGAATACCAAAGAAGGGACACAGAACTGAACTGCAGACTATCCACACAAAAGATTTGTTTAGAGTTGTGAAGGCTTGTGTAGAACCAGCCACACTTATTGGAAGTGCTGATAACAAGGAAATGGTGCAAATATTTGCCACGGACACAATGAGCAAACCCCTCTGGTTTCATTATCACGGAGTTATACGTCTCCTGTACTACCATTGCACAGAAGAGTGCAGCGCCATATATATATATATATATATATATATATATATATATATATATATATATATATATATATATATATATATATATATATCATAATTCTTTTTTTAAAATATGATTCCATCGCTACATAAGATTTCCTATGTTTTTCAAAAATAGAGGCTAAAATCTTCCAATTCAATTATAGAAATTAAATTAAAGCACCGAGCTGTGTTTCATCCTCAAGCGAATTTGGAATAACTAATTTTGAAATTTACGGAGCTTTATAAGCATATACATTCGTAATATTAGTTTCTATGGATATGGAGAAAACCAATTATTTTAATAATTTTAATAAGGGAATAAAAAACAAAACTAGTAAAGAACTTCGGATTATTAACCTAATGGTTCTTTCCTATTTTTTCATATATATATATATATATATATATATATATATATATATATATATATATATATATATATATATATATATATATATATATATATATTCAAGGTAGTACGCATCTATTCAGGGTAGAAGTCAAAACATAGAACCCACTTGGGTGTAATGATAGTTTAACGAATCCTACGTAATGTAAAGGGGAACTTTTGAGACTCTCAAAGACATGCTACAGTATATTGTTGGATACATTATTCCTGAAAAAATGATTATTCTTTTACGACTTACCGACCCACTGTGGGTTATTTAATTCCGAAGAATATTTGGCTCAAGTTGCAACACCAGTTCTCGTACGATCACAGAAGTTAAGCAACGCCGAGTCTGGTCAGTGCCTAGATTGGTGACTGTTTGGGAATACCAGGTGTTGTAAGCTTGCCTGTATGGGTGGTGTAAATTTTAACAGCTCGGAATTGGAATTTGCAGGGTCGAGTTTCAATCCCAGTCGGCTCCGTTAAATTTACTTACGTTCATATATCCTTCGGAAAGATATGGATCTACGTTATCCTCCCGGCTATGCGTTAGTTAGTAAACCTGTATGGGTAAAAAGTTATTATCTTCCCCCATTAAAAAAAAAAAATGTCGTAATCTAAGAACATTTTCTGGCTTTAAATAACCAGCAAAAGGCTGATGAGCCAAAAACAAAAAACAATCCTATACTTGCGAAATATATTACAGATTACAGAAGGTTGGTTACGATACCAGGTGTTATAAAACAGTCCCCTTTTGAGTACTGACCGGATACGATAGTACTTAACTTCGACGATCTAACGAGAACCGGTGTTTTGCATTGTGATTTGAATATAAGCCCTGAAAATAAAAACGTATAATTCTAATTCAAATTTGAAAGAATGAAATGGTCAACTAAAAATATATCTAGTTTACAGTATGTTTGTTGTTGTCAGTATTCACACACGTCATGATCTATTCTCAGCTACATCGGTCATGTACAGTAACAGCGCAATAGCAATTAGTAGCATAAAAGAAAAAAAATAGATTTCATTTCTTCCTGTTAAATTTTCAACTCAGATGTTCCATTAATATTTTACTGTACTTTGAGCTAATATGTCCTATTAACATTTTACGGTACTTTGAACTAAGATGTTCCGTTAACATTTTACTGTACTTTGAACTAAGATGTTCCATTAACATTTTACTGTACTTTGAACTAAGATGTTCCATTAACATTTAATGTACTTTGAACTAAGATGTTCCCTTAACATTTAATGTACATTGAACTAAGATGCTCCCTTAACATTTTACTGTACTTTGAACTAAGATGTTCCATTAACATTTTACTGTACTTTGAACTAAGATGTTCCATTAACATTTAATGTACTTTGAACTAAGATGTTCCCTTAACATTTAATGTACTTTGAACTAAGATGTTCCATTAATATTTTACTGTACTTTGAACTAAGATGTTCCATTAATATTTTACTGTACTTTGAACTAAGATGTTCCATTTTTAATTGAACTAAGATTTTAACATTTTACTGTACTTTGAACTAAGATGTTCCATTAACATTTAATGTACTTTGAACTAAGATGTTCCCTTAACATTTAATGTACTTTGAACTAAGATGTTCCATTAATATTTTACTGTACTTTGAACTAAGATGTTCCATTAATATTTTACTGTACTTTGAACTAAGATGTTCCATTAACATTTAATGTACATTGAACTAAGATGTTCCATTAATATTTTACTGTACATTGAACTAAGATGTTCCCTTAACATTTTACTGTACTTTGAACTAAGATGTTCCCTTAACATTTTACTGGACTTTGAACTAAGATGTCCCATTAACATTTTACTGTACTTTGAAAAAGCCACTTTACAGAAAAATATGTTTTCTAAAAATATTTTTCTGTAAAGTATCTTTTTCAAAGTACAGTAATATGTTTCTTCTCTGGATATAAATAGAAATCATAGAGAAAATTATACTCCGAAACTAAACCATGAGAATTCTTCTAACAAATTATATTTCTGTAATTCTGATAAAAATGTAGAACATCTGTTTCTTTATGAAGTACAAAAAAGTGATTATGTTAAAACTTGCACCGCCGGCGAGGTCAAATAATTGTGCATACTGAGTTGTACAATGAAGGACATCGTGCAGAAATAAACAAACTTTCACATGTTATTCGTGACTGATCTACTAAAATTAACAATATTAGTAGTATTTCAGAAAGATAAAACAACAATAATACTAATATATTATAGTTGTACTTGTCCCTTGTTTCCTTAGTTCGCGCGACCGTTTATGTCCTGTCAATACCTCATAGATAATGGACCATTATGTTTTGATCACGTGGAAAGAGAGAAAATTAAAGCAAGAAAGAATGGGAGATAGAAATTTTTAATGTCTCCTGCCAATACCTAATAACTAATGGACTATTCCGCTTTGATAATTCAAACACATATCAGAGACGCTACTTAGGTTTAGTGAAAAAATGAATAAAAGTGATAATGAAAGCAAGAAAGAAGCGGAGATAGGTGCGTTTAATGGCTGTTTCAGTAAAATGGGGAAAAAGTTGTCAATTTCAAATCTTTCATTTGTACCCACTTCTCAAAATAATAACCAACATTCATATTTATGATTGTTATTGCAATATTTTGTTAAAGTTGTAAAGCTCAAATATTTAACGATGCGATAAGGGCAATTTCTCCAGATATTGTATTGCCGTGTCATGTCGTTTCATTTGTACCCACTTCTTAAAATAACGACCAACATTCATATTTATGATTATTATTGCAATATTTTGTTAAAGTTGTAAAGCTCAAATATTTAACGATGCGATAAGGGCAATTTCTCCAGATATTGTATTGCCGTGTCATGTCGTTTCATTTGTACCCACTTCTTAAAATAACGACCAACATTCATATTTCTGATTATTATTGTAATATTTTGTTAAAGTTGTAAAGCTCAAATATTTAACGACACGATAAGGGCAATTTCTCCAGATATTGTATTGCCGTGTCATGTCGTTTCATTTGTACCCACTTCTTAAAATAACAACCAACATTCATATTTATGATTATTATTGCAATATTTTGTTAAAGTTGTAAAGCTCAAATATTTAACGATGCGATAAGGGAATTTCTCCAGATATTGTATTGCCGTGTCATGTCGTTTCATTTGTACCCACTTCTTAAAATAACGACCAACATTCATATTTATGATTATTATTGCAATATTTTGTTAAAGATGTAAAGCTCAAATATTTAACGATGAGATAAGAGCATTTCTATGAATGTTTATTGTCGTGGAACTCAACATGAGCTTACTCAATTATTAGCTGACGAATCAAGATTCTTCAGAATATTAAAATAGGAAAACTGAAATTTTCATGGGTCTTTCCAGCAATAATAATAATAATATTACGTAAATTTGCAGATGATGCCCAGTGACCAATTTAAAAAAAAATGTATTATTTTTGGTGTAAAAAAGCATTATTATTCCAAAACTAGCAATAATTGAGGATACTCTACCGTTTAGGAGATATTGCCATTCCAAGTTAGGTACCGGGTACAGCATGGCTGCTTCAGTCCTGATTCTGTGAAAGCGCTCGGTATGTTGAAGGCTTGACCTCAGGAACTTAAATCGAGCAACGTATTGCTTCAGGTAAGCAGTGCAGGCCAGGCTACACACGGGACCCAACTAAAATTGTCAATATCTCATAAACAGTAGAGTTTCCTCATTTTTTTTATTTCTATTTTTGTAGTAACCAGGCTTCTTTTTACACCAGGAATAATGCATTTTTTTTAAATTGGTCACTGGGGAATTATCTGCAAATTTACGTAATAATAATAATAATAATAATAATAATAATAATAATAATAACAATAATAATAATGACAGAGTGGGCCAATATCTGCACTGGAAAATCTGCAACTTCTACGGGAAGAAAACTGAAAGAAACTAGCATGAACACCACCCAGACCCGGTTACGGAAATAGGACCTGTTAAAATTCTATGGGATTACAGAATACACACTGACAGAACTATCAAGGCCAACCGGCCAGATATTGTTATTAAAGACCACAAACAAAAACGATGCCTCCTTATTGATATGGCAGTCCCTGCTGATTGCAATGTATCTTTGAAGATATTCAAAAAGTTGTCAAATTACAAGGACCTTGAAATAGAAATCTCAAAAATGTGGCATATGGGAACATCAACAATCCCTGTTGTAGTTGGAGCCCTAGGACTGGTTGGAAAAGATTGCAGTAGACTAATTGAAGGGATTCCTGGAAGTCCATGCCTCAAGGAGATACAAAAAATTGTTCTGACAAGTACAGCCCACACCTTACGAAGGGCTTTATCTATGTAATTTTTTGTCAGTGGAAAGTGTCATGACGCCATTTCTAACCTTAGGTCCCTGGGCGGGACCCGGACAGAAATGTGTAAACGCCAGAAATCAAAGAAAATAAATAATAATAATAATAATAATAATAATAATAATAGAACATCATAATTGCACCAAGAAGTTTTTAAATTCAAAAGAGAGCACAATATATCAGAAATAAAAATAGTGGTAAACGAGCCAGCCACCGACTATGCTCGAAGAATGCAACAGAAATCCAAAGGTCAAGCCCTAAGGTTTATCTGCTAAAGAGTAAATGAGATGACAAACTTCTACGTAGAAAGTCCACAAAACGAGTAAACGAAAAATATTTGAACCAAGGTGAAACAAACTGTCGACTAAAACCAGCTGACCTAGATTCAAAAACTGAAAAATATATTAACTTAAAAGTTAAGTATTAAGATTCATCAGATTATTTAAATAGAAAAACCGTGAAATTTTCAAGGGTCTTTCTAATAATAATAATAATATTTATAATAATAGCCGAACATTTACGACATCTAGTGCTAACTTGATCTCGACAAAATTTCACAGTTTTTGCCGTCCAAAACCTTTAGGGCCGTTAATATATCACAAGATATCACCATCCTGTCTAAGCGAGAACGACAGAAAATAAAAGTCACACAGGACCCAACAACCAGATGGCTGACTCCGATATTCGCCAGGACTCGTTAGAGACTTCAGATGTCTTGTGTCTCCTACCTACTTCCAGCCGTCACAAATGGTTTTGACGTAATGCCAAGCGACAAATTTTGCGAACTGCGGCTCTTTGCCGTTTAATTTCAAGCTCAAACGAAGAGACATATACGCTCACATACATACACCTTCACATATGAAAACTGGAAGACGCACTCTTTCACGCACGCATAATCAGACACACAAAAATGACATACACACAGACATGTATTTTCACATATACACTCTTATACATACGCTGTAGCTGCTCCAAATTTCTCGGTCGCACCGATTTTCCCGAATCAGCATTTTAATAACCAAAGTGAAAATCTCTATATTAAATGACCCACAGATTGGTCACAATTTCCACGTGTGTGTGTGTATATATATATATATATATATATACAGTATTTACATTAGTCGGAGTATTGTCCTCATCTTTGTCGCCATATTTGTCACAACGTTTCAGCCGTTGTACGCTCCGGCCTTCTTCAGGTAGTTGGAATTTCGAACTGAACCCTTTATTTCGATCACTGGGGTAGACTGTTCTAGTTCCACGTGCCATGTTTGATGGTTATCAGTTATCTCCTGCTAATTTCCCCTCTGAAAATTCTCCACTGCCTTAACCAGGTATTGAACTCACCTTCTTTGTGTCTGTCACTGGATCTAACCAACGCCTTTATCCACTGTGCCATGTGTCCTTGAGTAAGTAATTAGTAAATTATTATTCAAGGAATTCATCGTAAGTTGATGTCTCATTAACTCTTGTTAGCGTAGTGATTTTGCCATTAGTGGAAGTTTAAAAATGTGAGATTAAATGTTTTGCATGCTTAAATTTCAAATATAAGGATCTTATTATTCAAGGAATTGATAGTAAGTTAATGGCTCATTAACTCTTGTTAGCCAAGTGATTTTATCATCAATCACATTAACAATGCTACTTAATTTTTTGTATAAATTGTTACTTTATGATATATATATATATATATATATATATATATATATATATATATATATATATATAATTCTCCATTATTCTTTTAATATCAAGTAAGAAAATGGCATTAGTGAAAGTTTAAAATGTGAGATTGAATGTTTTGCATGCTTAAATTTCTGAGATAAATGTTTATCCTTATCATCATTTATCTTGGAAATGTTTTCTGATGTTAAATGTCAGGGACATAAAGTAAAACAAAATAACTAAGTCGTGTGATCATGAGTGATTATCATCCGCTAGTCTGGTGGTTACAGGAATTTCACGTGTAAAGTCCAGACCAAAATGTGTACCTAATGATTAGTTGAATTATTTGTGGTACAAAAACTCTCACTCTCCCTAAATGAGGGGAGTCAAATCACAACTGATTTTGTGTTTAATAGATGTAACCGCAAATTCTATGCTAAAAGTTTCTTTTCCCGCCCTTCTCATTTGCTGAACCCTCTTCCGGTTCTCGCATTCTATTCAACTTTGATCTTCAAATATTTCAATGCAAATTCAATCGATATCTTCTGTATTCTTAATTCATGTTCTTTTATTGTTCTTTATCCTTGATAATCTTTTCTTTTTCTCATTCTTTCACACTCGCTAACCTCTTGTGCCTTAGCGGCTTTATTACCTACTAGGGCTGAAATGATTAACTGTTGTGGTAGGATCCACCTAATTTGCATAGTGGAGTACCGACCATATAAATATGGTTGGTACCGGGAAGAGAGGGAGGAATCAAGATATTCAACCAGAGACTCTGCTCGACTGCGACTCAGTCAACACATTCTCCAGGAACGGTCTTACCAGGAATATACAAAAGACTATATGTAAATATTGTGTACACTTTCTTGTTTGGCAATTTCGGCCAATCTTTTGCTTTAAGCACTCGGCCACAGATAGCATCACGTTTAAGAAAGGCTCTATTTTTCCTTTTAAGGAAAGCACGCTTCCTCATAGAAATATTTTTCTCGAAAAATAATGAATGTATATTAAACACACACGCGCTCACGCACATCTAATATATATATATATATATATATATATATATATATATATATATATGATATGATATGACGATATATAATTTTGTATAATTTTATATATCAGCAAACAGCATTTGGAAAAATAGTATGACAAATTGGAAAAAAAGTTTTTATGAAACGTTTCATCCGTTAGAATTTCATCGGACTGGGCTTCGTCGATGTTGCCACGTCTACACATGCGCACGAAACGAGTGATACTGGTAGTTTAAAAAATTTGAAAGAATATTCTTTCAATCTAACCAAATTCAACTGCATTCTTTTTCTTCTTCTCTCTATCACCTTTGTCTTTGACTATCCCACATTGTGACAGCAGAACATCTACCAAGTTTCGTTTCGATGAACAACCAATGCATTTTATGTTTGTTTTTGGTTTTCTTTTTTTTAAATTTCCCTTTTGTATTCATATAGTCTTTTGTTTAAACTTCTTTAGGTTTTTCTAATGTATTCATTATGGAAATTCCTGCACTTCAAAGATTAAATTCCTCCTTCAAGTAGTAATTTACAATCGCCTGATGAGATGCATTGATACGCATTGAAACACCACTGCAATTGAGTAGCGAATATCCTAAAATAAATAAATTATATATATATATATATATATATATATATATATATATATATATATATATCAGGATGCGATGGTTAAATTGTCGTCATTTTGTATTTTTAATTTCGGGCAGCAGCTCTGTTTAATTTTTTTTTTTTTTTTGGTCGACTGTACAGTATGGTAAGGTTAGCTGGACATCGTCTGTGAGAAAATGAAGAGACCCATGAAGCAATTCATGCCTCCAGAAATTTTGAAACTGCACACATAGTGATTGGCATTCGTGCCGGAATCTCCAATACGATCATCTCAGAGTATTTGGATATCAATCTAAGGATCCAGTAGAGAATTAGGAAAGAGTTGGATGAGTCTAATGCTGATGACGAAGGTGTTTGCAGTGATGACGACGTTATGCCTCCATTCATCATCCTGCAGAGCCTCAGACTCAACAATCAGGCCTAAATCAAGTGTCTTGACGAGGTAGTGCTGCCTTGGGTCGAGAGGTTGGCTGTTAGAAGACCCTATATCTGACAACAGAACTCTGCACCATACCACACAAGCAGGAGAACCTGGTCAAGCGGTGGGGCTATTTCTGCGACCACAACACCCCTAACATCTGTCCACCTAATTCCCTTCGACTTGCAAGGCCTTAACAATTATGTGTTGGGCGCAGTTGAGCAAGAGACGAACAAAACTCCTTGTAGCATCAAAGATGAACTGAAGGCAAGGATTATGTCAGCATTCGCCGAATTAAACAAGGAGACCGCCCACATTACTTGCAGATTTCGAAGTCGTCTGGAGGCCGTGGTTGAAGGCAATAGTGATCTTGTTGAATAAATTTATTGTTTGGTTTGTTTTGGTTTGATTTGTTTTACGGCATATCAATCTCAATGGGTCATTTAATGCCGACAACTTTTTTTTCCAGGTAATATTTTGTTTTTCTTGTAATATTTTTTTTCTTCAAATATGTATAGCTGGTAATATTATTTTTAAAAATGTATTGCTGATAATAGTTTAGTTTTTTTTTATTTCAAAAAATTATTTCTGGTAATATTTTTTTCTGGTATTAAAACCTATCTTTACACTTTCATAATGCTTTTTACCTCAGTTACGTGGTTAAAGATTTGCCCATAGCTGGGACCCTAACAGGCGCTACCACCCCGGGTCATGGCGGCCTGGGAACACCAGCAATTAAGAGGTGGTTCCATGCTCCTCAAAGCCTTCTGATCAGAGGCCTTGCTGTTGAACGTAGTTTATCGTCTTACCCTGTACGCAGATGTAGTTTATCGTCATATCCAGGACGGTTACTCTTTGGTATTGCAAGATATTTTTGTGTAATTTTGATAAACCTGTTAAAATATACATACCACATAAACAGGAGAACCTAGTCTAGGCTGTCGGACAATTTCTGCGACCATATCACCATTTAGACCTAGCATTTAACTCCACTTTGATTATTATATGTGTGGTATGGGTATGTCTTTAAATTTGCCCGTGCGTTTATAAAACTTCTTTTTAAGTTTGATACCAGATTCATGTACGCTCTTGTCATTCAAGACGTAGCGAACGATTCAGAAGACAAAAGATTCCTGCTATGTAGAGCTGTATATAAGAATGGTGGAAATCTGAGTGGAAAGAAGATTAATTTGGCCGCTAAAAAAAAGCAACGGAAAATAAAGTTGTTCAGTCGTACGACAATAACGAATGACGATAACATTGCTGAATTCAGAGTAATACAGTTTGAAAAAATAATGTCAAGCCAGATAACAGCGACTATATAAACACATACTGCATCAAAATAGGCGAACCTGCGAGTCATTGTCAGTTTTGACAAGGACTATAACATCATTTTCTGTTTACTTTTGTCTTGGCAGTAGTTATAAATAAATGGTTTGCCTGCGTTTTCATTCCTCACAGTCTCTATGACAACCACTTTGCGTTCCGCTATTTGGAATAAGATAGAAATTATCAGTGAGAAATCATGTATACGATTTATGGTTAAAGAAACTTGGAAAATGGTCAGTGATTTGTACCACTCCAGAAGTAACTGACTTCCCCTGTAATATTCTATCTTTACAAGAGCCAGATCAGATCAAAAATTAAGAATTGCTGCCACATCTGAGCCGGAGCTGGTTATTCCACACTTTCCAGCCTTGACGGAGTTCAAAACTATCTGCACGGCCTTGTGGGTGATGAATTGTTTTTTCCACTCTTCAACCCCTTTCCCACAGAAGAATAATTGCATGACTCTCACTACACTATCACAATTTCTATGGTA
Organism: Acanthosepion pharaonis; assembly: GCA_903632075.3. Lineage (NCBI taxonomy): Eukaryota > Metazoa > Mollusca > Cephalopoda > Sepiida > Sepiidae > Acanthosepion > Acanthosepion pharaonis. The sequence continues at coordinate 1,632,208 of CAHIKZ030000238.1, read as the reverse complement.
ATTATAGCGACAAGTTATATTACCAGTCTTGGGTATGACGATAAACTACATCCACATCCTGGGTAAGACGATAAACTACGCCCAACAGCAAGGCCTCTGATCAGGAGGTTCTGAGGAGCGTGGAACCACCTCTCAACTGCCGGTGTTCCCGGATCCACCCTGCAAATAAGGAGGAAGCTTATACTTAATATCAGGAAGAGACAGATGAAATTTTTGGGACACGTCATGAGAAAGGAGGGCCTGGAGAATCTAATACTCACAGGTCGAATAGAGGAAAAGAGAGACAAGAGAAAGCAACAGATAACATATCTGGCGGGATTAAGCAAGTGGATGACAGAACGTGGTCTAGGGGAGGTGGCAGAGGGACGAAACTTATTGAGAGCTACAAAGGATAGGGAGAAGTGGAGAGCCACGATCACCTACGTCCTGAAGGGACACGGCACGTAAAAAGAAAAGGACGCCTATAAGATCGAGCATATATATTTTAAGGTTCTTTTTTAGGGTTGTATCTTTATGGAATCAAATACGGAAATATTTCTTTAAACGAATATTTTGACTTTAGTTGAGTTTGACTTGAGTGAATTTGTGAGTTTGAAAAGGAAGATGAATTACATTTTTCTTGCGAATGTGGTCATGTATTTAGAAGCGCGCACATACATGCGTGTGTATGTGAGAAAGATAGAGAGAGAGCGTGTCAGATTGAGATGGAGGAAGAGGATTACAAGAGAGAGAGAGAGAGAGAGAGAATGCGATTGAGAAGGTGGAGGAGGATTACAAGGTCTCAAGAACAAGGGGTCTATGGATTAGCAATGGTGCAGAGGACTTTCTGTGGGGCCTGGACGTGGAAGAGGGTTTCGTTCACATGTTTTCTTTGCGTCACATCTGGTTTAGTGTTCTCTACAGATAATGCAAGGCGGAAGGATTGGGGCGCCGGGCTTCAGCCACAAATCTACGGAAATTCAAGTCTGGCTTAGGTCAGCCCTATTGCTGGTTTCTGTCGCCGAACGTTTACTCAGAAATGTCTGAGAATCGAACAGAAAACACACACACACATATATATATGTACAAGGTATAATCAATAAATATGTAACTTAATTGTTATTTTATGAATTTGGATCTACAAATTTGAATTTATCATCACTTATTTATTCGATTAATATTTACAAATATATAAAGTGCTTTAAAATTGAAGAATATTATATATATATATATATATATATATATATATATATATATATATATATTTATATATATATAATGTAGGGATTTCCCAAGCGTAGCTTGGATGTAGCACAAGGCCAAAAGAAATGGGCACCCAACGAAGATTGAACTCACTACTCAGCCGTAATTGTCCTAGCGAGACAAGCTTGCTAACCATTACACTACCTCCAGGTGCCCATATATATTTTGTAATGTAAGATAAATACATTTTTTTATAATTTGGCTATGAGATTATTGATAAAGATTCTCTCTATCTCTCTCTGTATCTCAGTCTCTATCTGTCTGTCTCTCCCTCTTTCTCTCTCTCTTTCTCTCTGTGTCTCTCAGTCTCTATCTGTCTGTCTGTCTGTCTCTCTCTCTCTCTCTCTCTATATATATATATATATATATGTTAAGAAATGGACGAGGTCCGACAATTTATTTATTAAAGACATTTTTATTTATGTTTAACGTTGTTATTTTTATAGATACAAGTATTTAAGCAAATGCTCTGTTTATGATAAACAGTATTAAATAACATTTACCGGCCTGAATGTCGAGAAATTTTCATAGAAAATATTCGTTCATAACAAGTTCGAACCTGCATCTATACGGAACCGCCATATACGCTGGCGTGCCTGACCACTCAAACCATGAACCTTATAGTAGACAAGGTCAATTTACTGTTATAAACTACAATCTTCCATGAATCTCGTACATTCATAACTGCTCTGGCGTATCGAATGTAAACAAATGACGTCATATGTTAAAAAGAAATGGACGAGTCCGACAATTTTATTTATTAAAAGACATTTTTATTTATGTTTAACGTTGTTATTTTTTAGATTATTATATAAACAGTATTAAATAACATTTACCGGCCTTGTCGGTTCATTTCGAAAATATTCGTTCATAGGAACCTGCATCCCTATACGGAACCGCCATATACGCTGGCGTGCCTTGACCCTCAGCCGCCATCCTTATAGTAGACAAGGTCATTTACTTTATAAACTACAATCTTCCATGAATCGAATTCATCTGGCGTATCGAATGTAAACAAATGACGTCATATTTAAGAAATGGACGAGGTCCGACAATTTCATAATTTAAATTATATGGCGGTTCCGTATAGGATGCAGGTTCGAATCCTGTCTATGAACGAATATTTTCTATGAAAATTTCTCGGACATTCAGGCCATTCTTTAATATACTGTTTATTAAAACAGGCATTTTTATTTATAAAAACCAACAACGTTAAACATTTTTTAATAAATAAATTTTAAATAACAATGACGTCAAATTCGCGCCAAAGTTATGAATGTGCAATGGAAGATTGTGATTTAAACAGTAAATTTTCATAATTTACCGTATAGGATGCATTCGAATGTCTATTAATATTTTCTATGAAATTTCTCGGACGTCAGGCCGGTAAATAACAGTTTATCATAAACAGAGCATTTGAAATATTCGTAAAAATAACAACGTTAAACATAAATAAAATTTCCAGTAAATTCGACCTTATGTGGAAGATTGTAGTTTACCATATGGTGGCCGAGTGGTCAAGGCACGCCAGCGTATATAGCGGTTCCGTATAGGATGCAGGTTCGAATCCTGTCTATGAACGAATATTTTCTATAAAATTTCTCGGACATTCAGGCCATAAATGTTATTTAATACTGTTTATCATAAACAGAGCATTTGCTTAAATACTTGTTATCTAAAAAAATAACAACGTTAAACATAAATAAAAATGTCTTTTAATAAATAAATTGTCGGACCTCGTCCATTTCTTAACATATGACGTCATTTGTTTACATTCGATACGCCAGAGCAGTTATGAATGTATACGAGATTCATGGAAGATTGTAGTTTATAACAGTAAATTCGACCTTGTCTACCATAAGGTTCATGGTGGCCAGTGGTCAAGGCACGCCAGCGTATATGGCGGTTCCGTATAGGATGCGGGTTCGAATCCTGTCTATGAACGAATATTTTCTATGAAAATTTCTCGGACATTCAGGCCGGTAAATGTTATTTAATACTGTTTATCATAAACAGAGCATTTGCTTAAATACTTGTATCTATAAAATAACAACGTTAAACATAAATAAAAATGTCTTTAATAAATAAATTGTCGGACCTCGTTTTCTTAACATATGACGTCATTTGTTTACATTCGATACGCCAGAGCAGTTATGAATGTACGAGATTCATGGAAGATTGTAGTTTATAACAGTAAATTCGACCTTGTCTACCATAAGGTTCATGGTGGCCAGTGGTCAAAGGCGCCAGCGTATATGGCGGTTCCGTATAGGATGCAGGTTCGAATCCTGTCTATGAACGAATATTTTCTATGAAAATTTCTCGACATTCAGGCCGGTAAATGTTATTTAATACTGTTTATCATAAACAGAGCATTTGCTTAAATTTGTATCTATAAAAATAACAACGTTAAACATAAATAAAAATGTCTTTAATAAATAAATTGTCGGACCTCGTCCATTTCTTAACATATGACGTCATTTGTTTACATTCGATACGCCAGAGCAGTTATGAATGTACGAGATTCATGGAAGATTGTAGTTTATAACAGTAAATTCGACCTTGTCTACCATAAGGTTCATGGTGGCCAGTGGTCAAGGCACGCCAGCGTATATGGCGGTTCCGTATAGGATGCAGGTTCGAATCCTGTCTATGAACGAATATTTTCTATGAAAATTTCTCGGACATTCAGGCCGGTAAATGTTATTTAATACTGTTTATCATAAACAGAGCATTTGCTTAAATACTTGTATCTATAAAAATAACAACGTTAAACATAAATAAAAATGTCTTTAATAAATATATATATATATATATATATACTTGGTGTGAGGGATAAATTGTAGTCTAAATTAGGCAACAATGAAATAAACATAAATGAACATAACACTGACATCACATTTTAATATTTTTATTTACTAAAATTACATAAAAATATCTCGAAATACTAAAGATTAAATTTATTCAATAAAATCGTCATTAGCTTTAACCACGGCCTACCAACGACTCCAGAACCTCCTGCAACTCTTCTGGACGGTCTCCTTGTTTAAGTTGATGAATGATGTCATAATCCTTGCCTTCAGTTCATCTTTGGTGTTACAAGAAGTTTTGTTGGTCATCTGCGCCCCACATATAATAATCAAGGTTGTGGGCACCCTGGGGATTTAAGGGAAATTGTGTGACAGCTATGACTCGGTTCTCCTGATTGTGTGGTAAGCTGCAGAATTCTGTTGCCATATACAGTATCTTCCAGCAAGCACCCTCTTGGCCCAGCCACTAATGATGGCCGCGTTATGCCTCCATTCATCATTCCACAGGGCTTTAAATTCAATACTGAGGCTTACATTTATTTGTTTTCATCTACCGCCCTGGATATTCGTGAAATTTGACATATATATATATATACATATATATATATATGTGTGTGTGGGGGGGGAAAGAGTTACATGAATGTTATTTTTTACAAACACGGCCAGCACATTATGGCCGTGTTCATAGTTAATATTATTGAGTGTTGACTTTCTCTTTTCTTTCTTATCTGATCAGGGAATTGCTCTGACTTCAGTCGGAAAAGAGTAGAGTTGTTTCCAGTTGCTTTCTCGGCGACTTGATTTTAAGAGCTTTCCTTCTTCTATATTGGTTGCCATTGTTTAAATAGAATATAATCATTAGAGGTGGGTTCTGAAAATTTTTTGATACCACCCAGTTTCCATTCTCACTATTCTAATATTTGGCCATTTTGTTTTACGAGTTTTGTTAAATGCACTGTGTTGATCACTTTTCCACACTTTCTCTTGTTTTTTTTTTTTTATCAGTTACGTTTTTCATACATGGCCCAAGCTACTTAATAACGTTTTTGGTAAAAAATATTTTGGTTTTGGGAACAAAAAAAACAGAAATTGTATCTTCTAACACTTTATGCGTTTTAAAATTTAGTAGTAAATAAATGAGGTATAATCTAGAGGAAAAAAAAAGGCGTAGAAATTCTTTTGGGAAGCTGATGTTTCAGCAATACCAAATGTGGTTTCTTTTGCTGTATTCTGGACGGACAGTATCGTGATAGCACGATCCCTCTCTGCCATTGGACAAAGTTGACCTCTTTTCCTTCAAAGGAGTTTTTAAGCACTGTAACTGCTGGAGACGAGATGCAGAATGAATTTCAACATCACCCTCCGCGACGCGAATGAGTCCGAAATTTAATTGTCGATAACTCCAAAACGGTAGATTTTATCAAATTTTATTTGTTATTTTCGAATTAAGCATGTACATTTACACCTAAATGGAACTATTCGAAAAATTATTTTTAGAAACTGAGCGTTGTGGGGGGGGGGAACTGGAAATTACGCTTTTGAAATTCCGAGTTGAAATTAAATGTCACCCCTGGCGACAGATATCTGTTACGACTATAATTCTGAAAAGACACGACCCCACAAAACACTTTTCTTTGGATCGATGTTTGTTTTGTTCTTGTCTTTACTTTGTTCTTTTTCGCTACTCCATTTTGCTTAGGTCGATTTCTTTCTAGAATTCTGAATCTCTGGCTGAGGATTTAATGCTATTTACATTCGGACTAATCTCCACATTTTCATAACTATCACTTGGATATTGTCCATCAGAACATAGTAACTGTGAGTTTAATTCCTGGGTCGGTTAATACAGATTTAAATTCAGTGGAAACAGCGAGCAATAAGAGGGTAGTTCTAAATAAAAACAAGACGAGATATCCCTCACCATAGACAACGGAACGAGAACAATCTGCGCCAGGAAATTAACTAAATTATTCAGTTAGAAATTTCCTGTGGGTTGTCAAGGCCGATAGAAATCCGAAGAATGCTAGAATGCTCAATGGGCGAAACGTTGTTATAATAACAACATGAATGGGGAAATTACCGTAATTCCTCATGTATAATATGCATTCATCCATAATACGCACACCTACAATTGTGCTGAAAGTGTGAGAAAATTCTTCTACTCACGCATAATACGCACCTCCTTGGTTGGTAATCAAACCCTATAAATTGTACCTCTCCAATTTCATTACGGCCAGCATCTTCTCATCTTATTAAAAATGGTTTTAAACATAGACTAATATTATTCTAATTTAATTTTATGATAATTTTTATTTTATTTTACATTTGTAAGTATTGTTAGGTACATATGATTGTATTTGACATTCTTATGGGGTCACAATCGCCAAATGTTAGGGTCAACTTATCGTATGTTTGTGGTGAGTTGTCATTTCACAACTGAAATCGACCTATGAAATGGTAATTTTTTTAAAGATTTTTTTTGTAGATGTGCATAATACGCACCCCGAATTTTGCTTATTATTTTGGGAGAAAAAAAAAGCGTATTATACGGAATTAAGATACACCAAAGTACAACTTTAGTATATTTCTCCTTTGAAAATATTATGAATAAAAGAAAAAGAAAGAAAGAAAAAAAGAGATTTCTGGACACGTTCATAAGATTTATTCATCCTTTTAAAATGTATGAAAGGAAAGAAAAAGTGAAAGAAAGAAAGAAAGAAAGAAAGAAAGAAAGAAAGAAAGAAAGAAAAAAAAGAGAGAGAGACAAGTAAAGAAAAGAAGACACTTCTGGATGTTTCCGTGAGATTTATTCTTCATTTTAAATTTATTTGCAATCTAACGGATCTGTAGGAATTTTTCACAAAAAAAATGGTTTTAAACATAGAATAATATTATTCTAATTTAGTTTTATGATAATTCTTAATTTATTTTACATTTGTAAGTATCGTTAGGTACATATGATTGTATTTGACATCCTTATGGGGTCGCAATCGTGAAATTGTCGTATATTTTGTGGAGTTTCATTTCGGAGATTTGTTTAGATGTGCTTAATACGCAGCCTTAATATTGTTTATTATTTTTTTTTAGAAAAAAATGCGTATTAGACATGAGAGCATAAAGAAATTTTGATTTTTAGTATTGTTTTTATTTACTATCTGTAAAATAATTAAGTCCCCATTTTCCAAGTTATTGCGCGTCATAGGTAAGATATAGCAAATATTACATTTTATTATAGTGTATTCACATATTTTAATTAATCTTTAACTTTAAATTATTCCTGTAGTGAACAATATGGCCCTGTTTTTTTTTTTTAACAGAGGTAGAAGTTTATCTCATGCTTCGTTTTAAAGATTTCAGTTCCTTGTAATGTCTACTTCAACTCTGGTACTCGTAAAATCCAAAATATGATTCGGCTTTAAATAACCCTCAAAGGGTTGATAAACGGTAAAAAACAATTTTAAACAATAAAAAGTATCAAGGAAGTATACGGTAATATATGTGGCAAAAGAAAAACCGCCTTTTGAGCATGTTTTCTTAATTTTCTTTTTTTAATCTTTAGTTTAAGGAAAACTCTACCAGATAGTAAAAAATTTAATTAATGTTATTGGTATTAATGATATTAATCACTTTTCAGATATAGATTATGGTAATGTTAATAGTAATATTAGCCGTTTCCTTATAAGGAAACATTTGGCTTTCATGGACCGAGCAGTCAGTAGTGCTTTCGGTTGAAATTCATAAAAAATTTAATTTAATTTAATTCTTTTTTCTTTTTTTTTCTTTTTTTCAGGAAAACAGTTTTCTTAAGTCAATTATCTGTTATCGATTTATCCAGTATTGAAGGACGATTTAACATCTTGATTATGCTATTATTTTCTCTATGCGACAATATAACAGACTGGAAAAGCAAAGTAAAATTATTGTAGCTGAGTTAGTGAATTTAATAATTCAATTAAATTCACTAACTCAGCTACAATAATTTTACTAAATAATAATAATAATGATAATAATAAAAACTTCTTAGATTTATAGTAGGAAAATATTAAATATTAGGAAAACTAAATATGCATCATGAAAAGCAGAGATCGAATATTAGTTTCGTTTGGTTTATTTTACGGCATGTCAACCTCAATGGGTTATTTAATGCCGATAAGATTTTTATTGCTGGTAATATTTTTGTTCAAAAATGTTTTGCTGGTAATACATTTTTTTTTAAATGTATTGCTGGAACTAATGTTTTTCTACAAAAATTTATTGCTGGTAATATTTTTGTACAAAAAAAAATATTTCTGGTATTATAACATATTTTTAAACTTTCATAGTGTTTTGCCCCCATCTTGGGGGTTAACTATTTGCACATAGGATCCTAACAGGTTCAACCACCCCTGGTCAGGGTGGACATGGTAACACCAGCAATTAAGAAGCGGTTTCACGTTCCTAAAACCTCCTGATAAGAGGCCTTGCTGTTGGGTGTAGTTTATCGTCTTACTCAGGACGCGGATGTAGTTTATCGTCTTACCCAGGACGTGAGCGAATATTATAAGGAAATATTCACAAAAACTTACGAACAGGAAGATACGAAATAAAATCTCCATAATACAGATATTTGATGAGAGTAAGGCGACACTGGGCTTTTTATTAAGAGATGAATCTTCTTCTGTGTGCCATGTCCCTCAAGACGTAGGCGATCATGGTTCTCCACATTTTCCTGTCCTTTGTAGCGCTTTATAAATTTTGTATCTCTCCTAAACCTTGTTCTGTCATTCATTTACCCAGGCTTACTAGTTTAGGTTATATGTTGTTTTCCCTATATCCTTCTTGTCTTCTATCGCTCCTGTGAGTATCAAATTTTCCAAGCCCTCTTTCTTCATTTTAGATCATTGTTACGAGTATGCATTTCTATAAGAAGGGATTCCACTGAGTTCTACTTGTTATTACAAAAAAAGTTTTCATTCATGAAGTAGTTGTAAAATAGAGAAATTAGAAATAGAATGTTTGGAAGATTCTAGATCATTCTAGTATATTCGAGAAAAATCTAGATGATTCGAGAAACATCTAGAAATATGCAAATTAGGTGTTAGCCCCTATAAAAATGGGATTTTGGAAAAGGGTTGTCAGTTGCTGAAAAGGAATTTCTGCTGTTATCAACTTTGGCTTTTTGATTCAAGGACTATTATATCCAGCCGAAAGAATCTCTATAAATGTTGCCGACCAACAAAAACCCAAAAGAGAATTTCATGGAACAAATTTGGTAAATAGAATTTTGACTAATTTTCATTGACCAAACTAAAAATGAATATTTATTTACACACCTTTGTGGATTTCCAAATATAGCACTTAGATTACTTCACTAGCCCTAAAAAGTGATAAAGATTTTTGATTCCCTTTCCTTCTTCCTCGTAACACTCCGCCAGTAACTCTGTGTTTTCTGTTTTGTAGGCCACAATTGTTTATCCCGTATATATTTTATGTTCTGCTTTATTAAATTAAATATTTGTTTGTGATTTAGCTCTGTGTTGTGGTAAATCTTTTTTTTTTCTTTTGTTACAATTATCAACACGTAACACCATAGAAATTTAAACTGCCACTTCTTGATTTAAGTACAAGTCTTCTTTTTGTTTCAATATTCTCTAAAACTTCGTCGTTGCTCACATGTTCAGCTTATAGTATTCTCAGCATCCTTCTGTAGAATCTCATTTCTGGTGCGTCAAGTCTCTTCTTCATCTGTGAGGAGATTCACTGCCATATAACAGGACTAATATTACTCTTTTCTTTGTTACTGACGCAATTATTCTGTTTCTTATTACATCGCTTAGCATTTGGCAAGACGAATATATGACTGAAATTTGAACAAAAATAAATAAAATTTAAAATGTTTAAAAAGCACCGTATGATGAATGCAGTTGTTTTTCTTTGCATGGAGAAATCTCTTCCACACACAAGGAGTGTCTAGGTTTTGCCATTTTATTTTTTCAAACACATGTTCTTTTCAGTCGTGTTGGACAGAGTCCGAAAAAGATACAAAATAACATATCCCTTCTGTTACTGTATTCTAACATGTGTCATGTTATGACAGCATCAGATAGTGCCCTGACCTTAGACAAAATAAAAAAGCAAAAAAATAAAAAATAAATAAATAAAAATATAAAAAAACGAATACTCTGCATAGTGTCATGGGAATGCTGGTCTTTGAACCAATTTCAATTTGCTATTTTTTGTTCTTATTTAGCTCTTCAACGCGAAATTTTACAGAGTTTAAAAAAGTTAGTTTAATAAAAAAAATAAAAAAATCTTCAGTCTCTCAATATCCATTGCAACCCAAACTAATAAAATTCTTTTAATATTATTCACTCTAGTCATGACTTAGTAGATGTTGTTTAGAAATAAAAGCCTTAGATAATTGTAGAAAGAGCTCCGGTGAATTGGAAGTGCATAAAAAACTAGTCATTCTTTTCCGTTGATGCAAGTATATGTCATTTTTTTTTTCAAATAGGAAGGAAAATTGGTACACTTTCAGAGTTTGAGTGTGGAGCGTATTATTCAAATATAGTTTGTATCTTCCTTTATACACCATGTTCCTTACTTGACGTGGGCGAACATTACACACCACAACTTCCTGTATCTTTCGAGTTCAAAGATTATTGCGTTCACTTTCTCACAAAAACATTTTCTCCCGTAGATGTGAGCTACTCGCTTTGGTTGGTAACCAGTAAAAGAGAAAGATTACAGAATTCTAAACCAGTTAGACTTTCGGCTGAACAGTCCACATCATAAAAAGTCTAAACCTCAGAAGTAACACCTAGCGGGGCTGAAGTTGTGACCCAGTACCCAGCATGCAGAGTGAGATGGATACTTCTCTCTATCATTATCGTTTATTTCGTCCACCGGGGTAGATTGTTCTAGTTCGACGTGCCATGCCTCCTCCGGATGTATAAGTCCCAGAAATTCATACGCAGATGTCTTCAAGGAGACTTGACCTAGAGGATAAACACGTTAGTTGTGAGTTCAAAACCAGACCGCAACATTGGTGGACCAAAAACTTGGGGAGTCGAATTAAAAGGAAATAAATGAGACTCGGTACCCAGTACCCAGAATGAGATAGATACTCATCTCTATCTTTCTATTGTTCAGTATTAGTAATAGGTTATGGGTTGTTTTCCCCATATCCTTCTTGTCTTCAATCTCTCTTGTGAGTATCAAATTTTCCAAGCCCTCTTTCTTCATTTTAGATCATAGAAATTTAAACTGCCACTTCTTGATTTAAGTACAAGTTTTCTTTTTGTTTCAATATTCTCTAAAACTTCGTCGTTGCTCACATGTTCAGCTTATAGTAGTTCTCAGCATCCTTCTGTAGAATTGATTTACCCCCCCCCCCACATATACACTGAAGGAAGAAATTATATTCTCATAACATAATCTTTGCAGCATGCACTGTTATGCAAAAAAGGATTCTGGGAATGGCATGGCGGTAACATGTGATCAACATGGGCATTTTAAGCTAAATGGGAAAAAAACGGTCACTTATATGTAGAAACAAAAAGCGACATAACAAAAGGATAGACGGCTTGGATAATTTAACACTCACAAGATCTATTTAGGGTCAGAGGATCATTGGGGAAATAACATGAAACTGTATTAACGTGTTCCTATAAATTGATGGTAGAATAGGGACTGGAACGGCACAGAGACAAACAGTGCTTAGAGCTAAAAAAATTAGGAAGTTGTGGCGAGCTATGATCACCTAAGTCCTGAAGGAATACAGCACATAAAATAATGTTATGAAAAAACGACCCACTAACATTGCATAAAAGAACTGTTTATTTACATTATTATCCTCATCTTCATTGCCATATTCACAACGTTTCGGACGTTGTACGCTCAGGCCTTCTTCAGGTGACTGGAATTTCGAACCGACCCGTTTATTTCGTGCTATTTGTCCTCCATTAAAACACTTCCTAGATATATAATTGTTTATGTTTGCTTGATTTCGGTGTCTCTAATTCGTATTTCACATCTCGGGCTGACAGCCATATATTCTCTCTTCTTACAATTGTTGTGTCGACATTTCTTTTCGCATTTTTTTATTACTTTCTGTAGGTGTTTGTGCAGTTTCCTTTCTTTGTTTGTTATCAACACTGGATCATCTACATATCTTATATTGCTAAGATCGTGGCTGCCAATAACGAATGCTGGTAGGTCTACTAATTTACTCAGAATCATAGAATTTTGAATAAGTCTGGTGAGAAGATATATCCTTGTCTTATGCCCCTTTCTATATTTTGTTTGTATTTATTGAAATCATTTTCCGTGTCTGTGTTGCCAACATTGTGTGAAAATTTTGTGTGAATTGATTGGACAATTTTTGAAATATTAGAAAAAAGTTATCTCGATAATAATTTGGCACGCAGTGTAAATTGAAATGATGACTCCTCTTGCTGTTGTGACCCCCTGATCGAATATACCTCTATTCTCTCTTTTTAAAATTTATTCACCGTTCTTTCGATGGTTTTTGAATAGACTTTGAAGATGGCAGCCAGCGTATGAATGCTGATACAATTACTGAAGGCCTGAATGATCTTTTCAGTCTTACCATTGCTCATTTGGGAAGAGAGTGGGACTATATAACTGAATAACGAAAATGGTTTTTCGGTGATTCTTACGACAAATGGCTAAACATCTTATCTGAAAATCTGGCAAAAAGACCCTCAAGTAGTTTTGTGTTTCTTTTTATTTATTTATTTATTTTGTTTTTTAGATATTAAACTTTTTATGGCGATGGATAATTATCCTGTTACATGATTTGGACAATTTTGCTGTTACACGCGGTATATATATATATATATATATATATATATATATATACACTTCTGCATTTATATTGCTCTTTCTGATGTAATTATTCTGCCAGTGTCTTTAACGAAACATCACGGTTTTTGTCCAATGTCCGGTCTAATTCTGAGACGAGCTCTATTCTTTAGAATTCAGATGATAAGTTCTGTTATGTGACTCATTAAGTACATTGTTCGATGGATTTCGCATTCGTTTGCAACAAGCGCTATGAAATGAATCTGTTTAGGTTTTCCAGTATTTCACCACTGTCGTATATATCATTAATTATTTCCGTAATTTTTCAATATCGAAATTGTTTAAGGCTACTACAATCTCTATTGCAATACCATCAGTTCCTACTGTTCTTTTTCTGATCAATTTTGCCATTGCTAATTTCATTTCACACTTTAATATTTCTAGCTCTTCCATATTTTTGTGTATTTTTTTTAATTCGTATCAGCCCAAGCTAGGCGGGAAGCCACTAGCACGCAAGGGGTTACAGGACGTTGGAGCGAGAGCAAAGAGGAGTGATGGAGGAAAAGATGAAAAGGATAGGGGATAGATCAAGGCATCTGGAGACGTCGATTGACATTACATTTGAATAGTTGGAGATTATAGCTATCAGGGAAACAAGAAAAGGGGAGGGAGTTCCAAAGGCGAGAGGTGCGAGACATGAAGCTATTGAGTAGAAGAGATGGCTACATTTAACAATTTCGACAGTGAAAGTGTGAGAGCGGGATGCCAGCCTCGTAGGACGTTTGAATTCATGAAGTTTGGGAACCAGCGAAAGCAGCTCATCGGAGCAATTACCATGAAAGTATTAGTAAAAAAGACAGAGAGACGCAGCGGCACGTCTATGAGAAAGTGACTGCAGACGAGATGCCAGATCAGGGCCAATTACATTGCATATCCGTCTTTGGATTTTATGCATTCTGTCGATGAGCCTCCCTTTAGTCCTTTTATTTATCTTACACTTTCATGCATATCTGAACGTCCTGGGTATGACGATAATCTGCATCCTTGTCCTGGGTAAGACGATAAAATATGTCCAGCAGCAGGAGGTTGTGAGGAGCGTGGAACCACCTCTTAATTGCTGGTGTTCCCAGGTCCACCCTGACCGACGGTGGTAGAACCTGTTATAGTCCCAGCTACGGGCAAATAGTTAACCCCGAAACTGAGTTAAAAAGCATTATAAAATATTACCAGCAATACATTTTCGAAGAAAAAAAACTATTACCAGCAATACGTTTTTGAAAAAAAATATTACCAGCTATACGGTTTTGAAAATAATGTTACCAACTATTCGTTTTTGAAAAAAAATATCAGCTATACATTTTTTAGAAAAAAATATTAACAGAAATAGATTTTTGACAAAACAAAAATATTACCAGGAAAAAAAATAGTTGTCGGCATTAAATGACCCATTGAGGTTGATTTGTCGTAAACCAAACCAAACAGTAAATATCTGGCTTATCTGTGATTATCAATTTTTCTATTACTGGACATTCCTCATTTGCCAGCCTGCATTTTCTTCTAATTTCATTATATAATGATTTAAATTCCGTAACATAAAGTCATATGCAAATCTTCCCTAGTTCCTATTTCACAAATGTATGTTTATCTATCTATCTATCTATCTATCTATCTATCTATCTTAGACTTATAACTCTCCTATTCGCTTCATATCTATCTATCTATCTATCTATCTATCTATCTATCTATCTATCTATCTATCTTAGACTTATAACTCTCCTATTCGCTTCATATCTATCTATCTATCTATCTATCTATCTATCTATCTATATATATATATATATATAAATATATATATATCTTAGACTTATACTTATATTCGCTTCATATCTCTTCTATTCATCTATCTATCTATCTATCTATCTATCTTCTATCTTATCTATAACTCTCCTATTCTATCTATCTATCTATCTATCTATTCTATCTATCTAGACTTATAATATATATATATATATATAAACATATAACTATTATATCTATTCATTCATATCTATCTATCTATCTATCTATCTATCTATCGTAGACTTATAACTCCCCTATTCGTTTCATATCTATCTATCTATCTATCTATCTATCAGGTGATGAAGGGTGTTCTGATCCCGACCGATTTCCCAATCTTTGAAAAGTTACCAAAAAGCACTTAATAAGTTTCCTTGATTTCTTCTCAGCACCATTCGTATCTAAACCTGTTCATATTGATCTACACAAGCCGTCTCCTGTCTGCTCATATGCAAACATACATAGGCATACATACACGGGTATATGAGTGTGTGTGTGTATGTTTCTGTGTATGTGTATGTGCGTTTGAGTGTGTAGTTATTCCCTTTTTAGCATACTAAATTTGGTCACCTATTCCGATGCACTTTCCAAATAATATTGTTTTGTAAAAACATTTTAAGAGCACTTTGATGTAGCTGTTAAGTGGGTGTGTCAATACAACTCCATCTCTGAAGAGGTATCTTTTACACACACACACACATACATACATACATACATATAATATATATATATATATATGTATATATATATATATATATATATATAGATGCAAGTTTTCCACAATTTTATTTTTGAAAATGAATACAAATCCAGAACCGGTTTTTTCGGATGAAATTGTGCACACACCTCGTCGTATATATATATATATATATATATATATATATATATATATATATGCATATAAGTTACCTATATTTACATATTATATAAAGATATAGACTTTTATTTGGTCTAAAGGTATAATAATATACAATAAATATTACTATTATCATTGTCGTCTTTTTTTAAAAAGTTCTCGAATTTCTTTCATAGGACTAATATATCTAAATATTATAACAATCATACGTGGACAATCTTTGTCCACTCTCATATATATATATATATATATATATATATATATATATATATATATATATATATATATATATATATATATATATTTAGGTAGCAAATTTTCATTGATGAATGTTTCATTTAATAATACAGACGGCTTCCCATACTTAAGACTTCTCATTTTCACTCTCGCGTTGTCATGTGTGACGTCACGGGCTGCGACGCGATTTTCGCTTCCGAGTTTGTCGTTGCTTTGAAATTTTCATGCAACAAAAAACAGACCATCATTATTGTTTCTTCCGTGTATTGGTTGATATATTGAAATGTAATTGTCATCTTTGATAATGGCTTATGTAAGCTTAGGTTGGATTTAGACATGTATCAATATGGTGATTTCCTTTCGTCTTTCAATGATAATGTTATTCAGCTTATCAGATAATATGAAAGGTACTTACGTAAAATAAATAGACAAACCTTGTCTATATTACTTAATGAAACATGCATCAGTATATATATATATATATATATATATATATATATATATATATAGTGTTAATTTGTAAGTGTTTTAGGTGTAAAATTCCAGTTCTTTTTCCATAGTTTACTCGTGGAATAGCATTTTAGGCTGGCAGATTTTTTATTTTTTTCTTAAAAGAGAAGCCAATAGCCCTAAAGAATGAAA
This sequence comes from Acanthosepion pharaonis, assembly GCA_903632075.3. Classification (NCBI taxonomy): domain Eukaryota; kingdom Metazoa; phylum Mollusca; class Cephalopoda; order Sepiida; family Sepiidae; genus Acanthosepion; species Acanthosepion pharaonis. The sequence continues at coordinate 1,615,780 of CAHIKZ030000238.1, read as the reverse complement.
GCAATACAACAATGCGCTCACGAAACTTCGAAGTCGGCATGACTGAAACAACATCACTCACTGAAGTGACAGATTTCTCTACATTAATTCTCTCTATATATATTTGTTTGTAGTAGTTTGGTTAAGGAGATTTGAACGTCCTTTCTAAATGCTTTTGGCATGGCGGGTCCAAGCCGTGAAGGTTAGACCTGGCGGTAGCAAGGAATGTAGTTTGTCTGAGCACTTGGAGAAGTGGCTATAGATCAGGGAGAGGCTATACACATCCAGCCTGCGAGAGATAGATTGTAGTGGGGAAAATTATTCGTCTCCCACAAGGACATAAAGACGATTTTGAATTCTATCAAATGAGGATTGGCGATTCCTGCACAAATATGACAACAGTACTCCATCGACCTGATCTGGCTCTATTAAAGGCAGATGATAACATGAAGAATCAGGTACTTACCGAAGCTGTACAAGGAGCCGATCATTTTACCTCTATCTTTAGCGATGGGTTATATGTTGGAGTTCTACTTGAGGTCAGCTGCCTTACAAGGCACAGGGCCTCCTCGAGGGGATATTCATTCATCGTGACTAGCGGTAGTTTTGGGTCGCATCGGCGGTGATGGAACGTAACTAGTTTGATTTTCGAGGCCTTGAATGTAATCAGTCAGTGTTTTCCCCACCGGGAAATTAGTAGTTGATCGGAAGAGAGGTCATCTGTCTATCTCTGATCGTTAAGAGTTTTAGAGGTTCACCCATATATCGTGGTATCATCGGCATAGAGGTTTATGTAAGTCAAAAAGAAGAGGGTTGGTCCGAGAGGTGATCCATGGGAAACGCCTGCGTTGGCCGCCAGTGCCGCGTAGGACAGACCGTTAATAGATACCTTCAGGGATCTACCTCTTAGGATGGAGTTTATAATCGAGATAATGACATATAGTTTAACGGTATGCTATAATTATGTGCTCAATTTCAGAGAGAGAGAGAGAGAGAGCGTATGTAAATATAAAAATAGACACTGAGGTCAACACCGAGTGGGGAGAGTCTGTTTGATACTTGAACGCAATCTTCAGACCATTAAGATATATTTATTTTTTAAATATGTGTCTGGGTATATACACTCTTGTGCACATTAATTGAAACAGCCGCTTTAGTTTTCTTTCTTTCACCATACGGTCAGTTTTAGACCCACTGAATTGACAGGGTGTAATCGTGTTATGGTCTGTTAAGGGCCAGAAAAAAGACACGGAAAGAAGGTAGGTTGACCAAGTGATATTTAACTACCCTCCACGAGGCTTACATGTGGCACAAGGCCGGGTTTAACGTGGGATCTCAGTGCCCGTAGGCTCGGCCAAAAATATTCCCTCTTTGAACCCGCATAAACGGGTTCAGGGGCAGTCAACTACCCCGAACGAGACTCTGCCCTTCGGAAGAGCCTCGTCCGGGTTCCTCTCCGCCCGAGAGTTAGACTGTTAGCCAAGTTAGCTAAGGTAGGTTGAACAAGTCTATTGAAATAACAGAACATATATAAAAAATAAGAGTGTTATTTTTCAACAGATAGAAGTGTCCGTCCGAAATGACAGATTAATTGTCTCCTCCCCTCCAACGCGGGATGTATGTAGGACAAGGCTTAGTTTACCGTGTGTTCTCCGAGCACGTGGGCTCGGCCAAAAATATCCCCACAGAACCCGTATTAGCGAGTTTGGGTCTGTCTACCTTCCCGGACGAAACTCTGCTCTTCGGCATAGGTTCGTCCGGGTTCCTCTGTGCCAAAGCAGAGAGTTCGACAGAAGTCGCACACAGTCAGAGACTCTATCCCGACTGCCGATATTTAACAGTACCCCCACACGGGAAGTATGTGGTACAAGGCCTAGTTTACCGTGGGTTCTCCCAGCCTGTAGGCTCGTCCAAAAATATTCCCTTAGAACCTGCATAAGCGGGTTTGGGATCTGTCTATCTTCCCGGACGAAATCCTGCCCTTCGGCAAAGCTTCATCCGGGTTCTTCTCAACCAAAGCAGAGAGTTCGATAGAAGTCGCACACAGTCAGAGACTGCGTCTCGACTCTCGATATTTAACAGTCCCCCCACGCGGGATGTATGTGGTACAAGGCCGAGTTTACCGTTGGTTCTCCGAGCCCGTAGGCTCGGCCAAAAATACCTGCACAGAACCCGCATTAGCGGGTTTGGGTCTGTCTACCTCCTCGAATGAAACCCTGCCCTTCGGCATAGCTTCGTACGGGTTCCTCTCTGCCAAAGCAGAGAGTTCGACAGAAGTCGCACACAGTCAGAGTCTGCTTCCCGACTCTGTGCTTAGGAAGTCTCGCAGGTTAGTATTTATGAAGGAGGAAAAGTTCATTCTAATGTTGGTAGGTCACCATAGTAAAACGATTTCTATTTGCAGTAGTGTGCAGTAAATTGAATCTATTTTCGGGGAGTATGATGAAATTTGTTTGACCTTGAAAAACATTGCGTTGTCCGTGATTGCATTAGATTTTTATCATACGCAGACACTATTGACTAGACTGTCGATTAGTTGTCTTACTGGCATTGTCTGTAGATGGACGTTACTCCAAATAAGCGCATGAAAATTGTAACGTTGCACGATGACATTAGCAAGCCTTACCAGTGAGCAAATCAAAGTACTATAGACTGGCCCGGAAACTCTCATGATTTCAATCCAGTTAAAAATTTGTTGTCAATCTGCAATGAACGAGTTTGTGGAATGGGCATACCAAGTACTAACATGTGTAGTGGGTCATGTTCATTGGAAATAAAAAAAACGAAATAAAAGTAAAAAATAACGGAATTATTCGTTTTGTTTCAATTAATCTGCACAAGGGTGTAGTCTAGCCAATTCTATTTAGTTTTCTTATGCTTTTGTATTTTATCAATCTTCCATGGAGATTGCTCCGAGGAGCTGCATTCGCTGGTTCCCAGACGTCATGAGTTCCAGCGCCTTACGAGGCTGGCATCCCGCTCTCACCCCTTCACTGTCGAAACTCCTAAATATAGCCGTCTCTTCTACTCTAATAGCTTCATGTCTCGCACCTCTCGCCCGTGGAACTGCCTCCCCTTTTCCTGTTTCCCTGTGAGTTATAATCTCAAGCTATTCAAGTGTAATGTCAATCGACATCTCCAGTTGCCTTGATCTATCCACTACCCTCATCCTTTCTTCTATCACTCCTATCTGATCGTGCTCTAAATTTTCTGTAACCCCTTGCGTCCTAGTGGCTTCCCGCCTTGTTTGGGGTGAAATGCTTAAAAAAGAAAAAAGAAAAAAAAAGTATCCCACATTATCATAATAGAAGACCTGACAAGAAAAGGAAAATGTACGAAAGCCCAAGCACATTCACTTTGGATGATTTGGTGATTAAAGCACTTTCGTCTTATTAAATTCCTTTCTCTTTTAAATAAAGCCAGTCAATCAGTTAAGTGTCATATGTGATACACGGTTCGGTGATCATGTCTATTTCTATTTATTACTGCTTAGGCAGAATATTATCCCGAAGTAGGTTGCCATTTCTTCCTGCGGTAGACTGTCTACCAATCCAGTCTATAGGACTCAGCCTGTCCTGCTATTCAACCCATGGACAGGGAGAAGAAATAGATTTATACCTTTCCCAAAGTTGTTTGCGTGTAAGTGGATGTAACGAATCTGAATGGAATTCGAACTCGTCACTCTGATTTCGCTTTTCCTAGTCGGTATCCATTACACCAAAATTGCTGAAACAAAAATTATGGCCAGATATATTACAGTGAATATCTAATACTTTGGCGAAATACTTCAACGTCACTTCTTCTTCCTTCATATGTGTAGTCACATAAAACTTAAACATTAGTTTAGGTAAGATGTTTAACTACATCCGCGTCCTGGGTAAGACGTTAAACTACGTCCAGCAGCAAGGCCTCTGATCAGGAGGTTTTGAGGAGCGTGGAACCACCTCTTAATTGATGGGGTTCCCAGGTCCACCCTGACCCGGGGTGGTAACACCTGTTAGTTCTGTTTCATCTTCAAGCGAATTTTGCAATTTTGAAAGAGAGCAATTGCCTTTAATTTAATTATATAATTAAATCTGAAGTTTTCAGTCTCGGGTTTTGAAACATGGTAATTCCTGTATAGCGAAGAAACCATATTTTAAATCAGTTAATTTATAACATATATATATATATATATATATATATATATATATATATATATATATATATATATATATATGCGTGTGTTTGTGCGCAAAGTAAAGGAGCATTATTTAAATATGCATATTGTGCAAATTTCTATGAAACAAACTTTCACTTATATATATAAATATATAAGTGTACGTATATACATATGGTTTGCATTAGTGAATATGTGTACATACAGTTCGGGTTATATAGATATTTGTCGAAATCAAAAGAAAGAGGAGGAAAAGTAAAAAAATGCACGTATATATATATATATATATATATATATATATATATATATAGATTGAAAAGTATGCCAAATTCTTGCAGGGTCCAGACACCGTAGGTATTTTGAGCACAAACACGACACGTTTGTTGACTGGCCTCATTACTAAGCTGTGTATGGCCGAACCAGGCCTTTTCGTATCGACATCCACACGCTCAAAATTTTCACAGCCTTCACAGTAAATCACTGATATACAACGTAAGAATCTGACACATATATATATATATATATATATATATATATATATATATATATATATATATATAGGCCGACCCACGCATGGCAGTATGTGAAGAGAAACATAAAAATTAAATACAGGAAAAAGCAATGTACGTGCATCTTTGCTTAGCAAATAGTTGCTTATTTTAGTATCAAAGAAATCTTGTATGACTGAAAGAGAAAGCAGCGGGCATATATGTGTATACAAATATAAATGTATCTATACGTACATATATAAGCATACATATATACAGCTTTCTGTTTGTATATGTAAATACTGGGCTGTTGCAAGAGGGCAGGTCTCACACGGGCGTGAAAATAAGCCTTGGTGTTAACATTAGTCACTCCTTTTACATGCTGCCAGCGATTAGAGATCGGTCGAAATATTTACAAGGGTGAGTCCATGTTGTCTCTTATTATATCCTCAAAATTGCATCTCTCTCTCTCTCACTCACTCTATCTCTCTCTCTCATTCTTCCATTATTTAGTCATCTATCACAATTTATATATTGTTATTTACTATGCATATATTAAGTATGGCACAGGGCAACAATGATAGAGCAAACAGTTCTCATTGAGATAAGCATGCTAACCATTAAATCAAGATGGGGCGCCCAAAACTTTTCATCCAAACACTCACACTTCCCACGCCAACGCAAATACACACGGACGTGCACACTGATATATATATATATATATATATATATATATATATATATATATATATATATATATATATAAAGTAGCGTACGGGAAATGCTTGTAGTAATAAAAACCGATGTTCGATGTAAAAAAAAGGCAAATATTTATACTAAAATAGTTTTACATTTCTTTCACTCTGTTCGCTGCTCCACGGAGTTTCATTATTCAGAGGCTACTGTTAGAATAATGGAGTAGTCTATTTTCATGCAGGAAAATGAAACTCCGTGTACCATCGAGCGGTGAGGAACTAATATATTTTAGTTTTAATATCTATCTATCTATCTATCTCTCTCTCTCTCTCTCTCTCTCTATATATATATATATATATATATATATATATATATATATAAGTTCGTCTATCGACCGTTTCACAACCCTCTCCGGAATTTTAAACAACAGTTGAGGTATATCAATTGTTTCCGGTTTA